>JAHZMT010003522.1:0-11363 GCA_027743785.1 Sinhomidia bicolor
GCAAGAAATTGTCTCGGCTGGAAAGTTGCTTTGATGGAAATTAAGGTGATTATGGCGTGGATTTTGAGATATTTTGAAATGGACACCACCGACAAAGAAGACGATGTTAAGTTGTTTTTTGGAGCTACCATAACAGTAGATAAGCTATACAATGTGACTTTCAAAAAACGAGCTTACAATTCAACTACGGTTATGTAGCTGAGTGTGTTTTTAACTAATGTTTTCTGAAATATTGTGCTGTTACTGCTTTATTGTGAATGATGTGAACTATGTATTATGTGAGAAATGCGTATAACGCTCAGGTTTTGTATTAGCATTTGTAGTTTTGCCTTTAATTTTGTCAGTCTTTTTCAGATATTTATATTTCTCAGATATATTATAATTTCAGATACGCTATACTTTTCAGATTCGTTATGATTTTCAGATTTGTTATCTCTTTTCAAATTTGTTTGGACCATATGGTTGCTTTACTTCTTTGAAGGTATGTACTACGACGTGCGCGCAAGATAACAAATTTTTCTTAAAATCTTACTCATGAAATACTGGGGTAATTATCTTGCGAACTTGTCCAGTATTCAAACACTGTGGGTTAAATATTCCCTCTCACAACTACAACTACTACAAGTAGGGAATTGTGAAAGTAAAAGTGAACATCAGAACCACACAACATAGATAATTGGTATTAATTTCGATAGAGGCTTAATTGATTATAGATTGTAATAATATAATTTATAAGATCCTAACTTGGAGAATGGACTCGATTATTTTAAATTTAGTATTAAAAATATAAATATAATAATAGTAAAAATAACTTGTTTATTCAACTCAGTTTACTTTTCATAAAAACATATAGACAATGCCATTACAAATTATGTAATTTTGTACAAAACACAGGACACATCATACTAAAAATAAAATTGTAGGGAATTGTTTGTCAACGTATAAGGAAACATTTTGATGCAATGACAAAATACTATACATTCAACTTATCCTGTTTCAACTGCATCAAATTTAAAACTTAATACACATGTTTCGATGTTTCAAATACAAAAATCTTATATTTCATCTCTGATGGCAACGTTGCTCCGATTCCTGTTTTTACTGTAGTTTATTTAAAAGGTTTTCTATTATATTTAATGCTCTTCAGCAAATATTTAAAAAAATTACTAAAGTTTTAATGGTTTAACGATTTTCTAAGAAAATATTTATTATTTGTCAAGCTTTAAAAAATTTACGTTATCAATTTTAACCAAGCCTTTTTAAAAATGGGAGAATAAATACATTTGCAAAGTAATTTGCAGAAAACAAAGCTCAATATTAAATATTTCTTTGTTTCTGAAATAAAAAATCCTTCTTTTGGCCATGCTTTCAAGATCAAATTTAATCACTGATTCTATTTAATGATATGGGCAGAGCTTTAATATTCAAAGTATGTAATAAAGAAAAGTATGAACTTTGTTTTAATGTTCTTAGTATTTATGAAAGCTATTATACTGAGCTAGTTCTCAAAATGGTTGACGAATTATTGGGAACTGATACTAAATGTGGAGATTTGGAAATATCTCGCATAAGCAGACACATTACTAGTGGTATGAAAGCAGTTTTAAGTATTTCTTTTGCTCAAATTGTAGCAAGATATTTCACTTTGTGTTTAATACATGCAAATTTTATATTGTAATTTCGTTGTACTACCATTAAAATGTACTTCCTTTGTACATACAAAGTCAATTTTTACTGATGGTATTTGAATTTCAACAATATCGATACTTATAATTAGTTTATTCCATTGAAAATAAGTTTACCAGGAAAAGAAACCCAATATTTAACTAACAATAAGTTGTTTTATTGTTACGTATCTGAAAGCGTAATTATGTTTAACAATTTGTCTGGCTGTCTGTCCGACTGTCTCATGACTTTCTAACTTACAAATGAAGAGTAGGATTGACTTGAGACCTGATATGTAGATTCATAATAACGAGGCAAGGAACGCTTATTATGTTCAGACCGATAAGTCGACTGACGCCAAAACGGTGACCGTCACACCTTTACATGCTTTGTATAAACCTCCGTAAACGTACTAGACGCCAGAAAAATGGCCATATGGGAGTCCTTTAACATCAGATGATGTTTGCATTGCATGCGACGGGAAACCAAATGATTATTTTCTTCTCAGAATGCATGAATCAAAATGCTCATATGAGCTCATTAATCCCAGACATCGGAATGTTTGCATCACCACAAACGTGAATAATTTAACTAGTTTCTAGTAATCGCAATTACGCATATTGACAACCGCCTTATATACACTACCGACTACACTATATTGTATGAGTGACTTAAGTCACTCGAGGGGATAAAAAACTATTGCATAATATGTAAAGTTTATATTTCAGTTACGTATTTCCATCATAGTTAACATGACTAGTTTTTAGGTTCCACCATTGCAATTCAATATGTTTCCTGTATCATTTTGAAACTCATTCATTTTGGAACACTGTAATTTTAAAGTTTCCTTCAAACCAAACAGAATATTTGTAATATCCATACCAAATCTAGTGTACTACACAAATTTAGCTAGATGCCGTCTTTCCACTTCAGTCATCGAAATTGAAGCTGTGGCAAAACATTTTATATTAAAAATAACTTTAATAAAAATACAAACAATATTTATTTCGTCCTATGAAAACAAAACTTTGGGTTAGTTTTTAAAATAATAGTTTACTTTCTAAACATTACGAAAACAGTACAGCTCCATCACAAAACTAATAAATAATGGCGACGCCATTAACCTGGAAAGCGTTGCAAGTGAGCAATGTCGTGTACAGTAAAATTTTGTATCGGCACGTGATGTCCGTTCACATAGGAAACGAAAAACTACTCAGGAAAGCAGTACCAGAATGCTTATTCCTTTTAATGCTTCCTTTCTTGTCATTTTCTGTCAAGTTTTCGCATCGGGCTTTCTTGTTAGTCGATTTATATTTGATAAATCGTGTATGCCAATCTACTTTTGTATTTTTTTCTCCTGTGTTGTAATTTTTTGCATGCTGATTATCTCACTTAATTATATATGTATGCAACATGGGGAACCAATGTCGTTCATGCTATTTCATTTGAATACATTGGAAAAGAGCTTACGCTCCGAACGCGACATTCGGGAACATAACCAAGGAAAGTTGTTTCCTTATATGCACCTCATTAAAAAAGGTAAATGAGTAGCAGAGGAAATAAAGTTAGTCAACAATATTAATTTTTACGGCTATTTTTGACAGAGTTAAAAGACGTGTTTAATGGAAACAATTCTGCTGACATAATGGGACTACTAATGAACCTGCTTGTGATATTTCTAATCATAGCCGGAAATTGTCTCGCGCCAGCAGTAATAATTACAAATACGGATCCATTTTATCACGCATTTTCTTGGTTCCGAGGTTCAGCATTCTCAGTGACCACATTTATTATTCGATGTACACTCACTCATTGGGCTTGCCTGGAAACTAGTAGATCGTTCATCATAGTACTGGTAGAAGCAATGGTTATTTTCAATATGTACATGCAATGTTTGAAAAAAATCACAAGCATGGGACCCGGTGCTCCTGCTCTAAAGGTGTACAGGATGCTTTTGATAATTAGTCAAATTGGACACGACGGTGCACGGTTTATCGCTGGATGCTTGATGGTTGCAGGTTTTATTCTTTCAGTTCTCGGCAATTGGATTACGATTTTAGGATGGAGAGTATTTCCGGCCTTGCTGTATCTCATGTTGGTATTTATAACTTTTGTCGTATACATGGTTATTTTTGAGACAGTACCTATGGCGTCGAAATGCCACGAGTTCAGTTTAAATATGACACAACATTCCTGGCATGCTAATTATCTAACCTGTTCAAAGCATGGTTGCTCTGACTCTAAACTTCAGGAAAGCAAAATGTGGAGATTAGTAGTAAGAGCACTGAAACCTGTTTCATTTCAGTACGGTATAGCTATTTTTGAAAAATCGACAAAGGTAAATTACTACACAAATATTGTCATTGCCACATTAAATATTCTATTGCTTTGGTAATGGTTTACCGTAAATACACAATGTAGCGTAAAGAGTATCAAAAAGATTTATTGTACATGTTAATTACCATATTTGCTCAGATAATAATAATAAAGGTAATGCAACAAAATGAAGGAGTTTACGGGGTTTTTTAGTGGTAAATGTAGTGTTTTATTGGCAAGCTTTCGAAGATTTCTATCTTCTTCTTCAGAGCAGAACAACAAAGGAATCATAAGGTTGTACTTTCTTACATATAGGGAGACAAATGAAGATATTTCTGTATTTTTATTTGTGTATTTCATGCGTAAAAACATAAAACCAAGATATGATGAGTTTATCTTCCAGAAATCCACCTACAACAGCAACGAAACACGACCCGAATTAGCCTTTCCTTCAGTATGCTTTCCTATCGAAAAATGAATGCAATAATTAGTTGAATTAACACTAGGATCTGGCAAATCAAAAAGAAGTAGCACATATATGACTTTTATAGTATCTGTTAACTTTTAAGGGTCAGTGGTCTACTGGTAACTTTCAAGGGTCCTCTGATATACTGTTAACTTTTAAGGGCCCTCTGGCGTACTGTTACCTTTTAAAGGCACATTGTTAACTTTTAAGTGCCCCCTGGTATTCTGTTTACTTTAAGGGTCCCCGGTCTTTCGTTAACTTTGAAAAGCTTAAAAGTTTCAAATATTGCTTTCTAATGGTACATGGACCCCTTAAGGGCCCCCTTAGTGATTTGTTAAAACGCTCTCACATTATGTCGTGTTATCTGCTGCAAATATGCAGAAAATCCGCAGTACATTAGGCTGAGATAGGGAGACAATTTTCAAGGTACCCGCAGAACCCTTAAGGGTTGTCGTGAAAGGCTGAAACTCAATAGGCTTCTTAACTTTGATCTGGAGGACCTGCGTACCAAATTTGAAGTAGATCAGATCAAAGGTTCAAGAGTTATAGTGCCACCGGACGGATAGCCGGACGGACGGACATACTGAAATTATAAAGTAGCACCATACGTGCTTTTTAATAAACCAAAAGGTGGAAGTGTATGGAAGTAGCAAAAAAATGACCGAAGCTAAAATATTGATAAACTCTAGATAAGCTTTCGATAAGTCCTAGATAACGTTTGACAATGCATGCTTAACAATTAATATTTTATAATATTTATACGTAGATAGCTTAGCGTTTATTCAAATTATGCTTAGAAACTTCCGTTTTTCGATAAACGATGGTTTTCAAAATTTCACGAAAGCAGTGCCAAAGGATCTGTAATGAACTGTCGAACCTTGAATTCGATTAATTGTTATAGTTTTAGAGTTATCGTGCTGACAGACTGATGGATGGTTTAAACAAATTAGCTCAAATTCATAAAAAAATTGCAACAGAAACTGCTTACAAAACGGCATTATTATCAATTAAATTTTTATAATTTTGTAAGCACCCAGTGTGCACAACTATTTAAACATTTCTGAGGCTGCCAAATATGTATCTAATATACACCTCAAACTTTGATACTATCTTGTCTGTCAAAAAAAATAAGTGTTGGGTTTTATTTTACTGCATGTAAACAAATTATCTTTCAGCAAAAACGGTATGATGATTGCTGGTTACCGCATCGTGTTAAATATTATGCTGTATAAAAAACAAAACGAACACTGAATTTTTTCAAGGTCGTCTGTCATACATCTCTGGTTAGACACAATGACCAGAATAAGTGTATAGCATATCCATGCCATACTGGAATCATCCATTAAATAAAAGACCATGTCGTATTAATGAAACCTTAAATGTTTCCAATTTATGCATAAACGTCACTACAAAGCATATATTCAACAGACCCTATTAAACGTGATGACAAGACTCGAAAACATTTTTTTCGCAACACACAGCTGCACAACCTCGTTATTGCACAATACATAAAAATGACCAGTGATGCCAGTAATCATAATGTTATCTTTCTAAACAAGACATTTCTCAAGTACATTATTTAATTTTAGCTATCTCTTCATTCTGCTTACCCTGTTAGTCCAACAGACATTAAGGAAATACTCAATTTAAATATTAAATGCATTTTAAAATATTGTTTTCAGCAATTTTTTCACAACTATTTTTTTGATATTACTACACGTACCTTAGCATTATAGCATCTCATTAAATATACTTTGCAAGAAAACAAAAATAATAACTGTACAGTTCGTGAAGCAGTTGCAGTATGCAAATTTGATCTCAGTTCAGTTCTATAAATATTTATTTTGGATAATAAAAACATGAAGTATTCTCTGGTGACTCTGCTGTGCATGGTCACACTAATGACTGACCATGTCCATTCAGCCAACATACTAGTCGTGTCATTTTTTTCCAGCAAAAGTCACAAAATGACCTACTTGCCTCTCATCGAGGAGCTTGGCAAGCGTGGTCATAACATAACCATTGTCTCTCCCATAAAAACCACAAAAGAGATGAAAAACATCAAGGAAATATTTACGTTTGACGTGGAGAAAACTTTTCAAGGAGATGACTACGACGTATTTGAGCTAAAGAGAAAAGGACAAACAATGGCTCCAACTACATATATGGGTAGAAATGGCACTTGGTGTGTGCAACACAAGTTTAGATTTGCCTCAAGTTAAAGCTCTTTTTAGCGAAAAATTTGATCTAATTTTTCTCCAACCGTTGTTCAACGAATGTGTACTTGGACTGGTGTACCGACTTCAGACGCCCTTTGTCTTTTTTACGCCCACCGTTATTCCTCCATTTTTTGCTGGCAAGATTGGAGGTCACTTTCCCTCGTCAGTGACCCCGAATATTATGCTGGGATACAAGCAGGAAATGACATTTTCTCAAAGGTTTCTCAACTTTGGAATGGACAGAATGATTGAGCTTTTCATGATCTACATGTACGAGCACAAGGTTGAACGAATGTACAGGGAGAAGCTGGGAAGTGACATACCATCCATTAGTGAGATTGAGGCAAATGCCTCTCTGATTTTCAGTAACGGACACTTCAGTTTAACTGGGCCCAAACCGTATTATCCGGATGTTATAGATGTCGGAGGGATACATTCGCGACCAGCAAAACCGATTCCAAAAGTAAATAGTAAATTTAAATACAAAACTGTTGTTTGAATGCACTGTTATATGACGTTTGCCTTATGTAAGCATGCTTTGTGTTTTTATTTAGGATTTGGAGGAGTTCATTAGCAAGGGAAAGGACGGTTTCATCTTATTCAGTATGGGCTCTGTAGTAAAAGGTAATTATTCATTACGGAGAATTTCTGTAACGCCATCAAAACGTTTACCTAATTTTTAACGTATGCTTTAGGTGACAAGATGCCAGATGACAAACGGAAAATGATATTAAACGTTTTCTCCCGACTGAAGCAGCAAGTTTTATGGAAATGGGAAAGTGAAAGCATGCCTGATTTGCCGAAAAATGTAAAACTAAGCAACTGGTTACCACAACAGGTAAGCATGTATAATCTAATACGCCCTGACTGAATTAATATAGGACTGGTGATTATTCATTTTTAATTTTTTTTTTGATTTTACAGGACCTTCTAGGACATAAAGACATTAAAATGTTTATCACCCATTGTGGGGGCGGCTCCACAGAAGAATCCATTTATCACGGCGTTCCACTGGTTGGACTTCCAATGGTTGCTGATCAACCTCAAAATGCTAACTTAGCGAAACAAAATGGCTTTCTTGTTGAGCTCAATTGGAATGACCTCACGGAAAAAAGTTTTGAAGGGGCGATAAATGAAGTTTTGACAAATCCAATGTAAGTTCGTAGAAACATAAAAAAACAGTGTACAATAAAGAATTATGTGAAATCTTTAAATGTACATGCAACGCTGTTTAGGCAATCCTACTTAACTTACTTTTGTAACCTTATAGATATCGCAACAACGTAAAACGACTATCTACTTTGTATAAGGATCGCGCCAAAGGTATAATAAATTAAATCGATCGAAAATACGATAATTGTACATATGTACAAAAACACTATGCCAATTTAGTTTTATTTGCGTTATTAAAATCAATTTATAGATCCGTTGGAGCTTGGAGTTTACTGGGTTGAGTATGTTCTTCGTCACAAGGGTGCACCTCATCTTCGGAATGCCGGAAGAAAATTAAATACTTTGCAGTATCATTCTATCGATGTAATTACGGCTTATTTAGTTCTTCTTGGAATCGCTATGTACCTGGTGTGCGCTATTATCACATGTATATATAGAAAAATATTTGGTCGTGCTCAAGGCAACCGTGACGCATTAGCTTTGAGAAAGAAGGTCCTGTGAGATTCATAAATTGAATATAAGTATGTAGTATATTTATTACATGTACGTATTTATGTTATTACAGAAAAGTACACAACGCAAAATAATTATTTTGTAGCTTTTGGTGTAGGCTATCGTATTATTACCCAACTTGTTACATTTATCGACAAATTTATTGAAAGAACGAATAATAATAGACGAACAGTGAGAAAAATTTACAGAGAAAAGGTACAATACCTTCTAACCGGATTATAATACAAACTACATTCTTTGAGTTTTGATGTGAGCACTATTAAATTACCATTAATATAACTTAAATCCAGTGAACTAGAGTTTTTAAGAACTACGGATATCTGTTCTCATTTTCTTGGCTTTAGACTATCCTCTTATTTTGCTATAATATCAGCTATAAAAACTACAGTAAGATGGACAAGGATTATTAGCACCGAGCTTATAGTCACGCTATTGTTCTGGCAAGACTTATCTGAAGTGCAAGTACATTTTTTAAAAAGTAACACAACTTTCTTTAATTCTGCTGACCCCTTAAATCATCCATGAAATAACCAACTAAACACATCATATTTACCAGTAAGCTTTCCAAATCAGTAGCATGTCTGCTATTTTTAAAATACATGTTAGAAAATAATTCAATTCAAATTCAACACTGACTACTCCAATATTACCTGCTTTAGCATAAAGTACTTTTACCAAAGCTACTTCTCGCTTAAAAAACGGGCACAGACCACACTTGTGTTGGCCATTTAAACTATGAGCCATTTGACAAATAAGTTTGCTACTCGTCTCAACAATATACCTGCCAAGCGTAAATGTTAGTAAGAGAGCCAAAAAAATTAGACACGCCCCTGCAAAGCACGGAAGCATTACTGAAATGTGAGAGAATCTAAGGCCATATACGCCAGAGCATGTACAGACAACCAATAATAAAAACAGACCGTAAAAAAGAGCACCTAGAAAACTTGTTAAAAATTCATAAAACACCATAAAGAGAATACAAATTGTCCTATATCGATGAATGCGTGAAATACGAAAGTTGCAGTTTTCATAGCAACGAACGTCAGCTAATAATCCAAACAAGGCAACTTTCAACATCATAAAAAACTGAACGGTTACAAAAAAGCTGTCTCTTGCTGTTAAAAAGGTTACTTGGAAATACAGATGAATAACTGAATACCGGAGTATTTCAAACATTATTTTGTCAACAAGTACAGATTCATTGTTTGTTTTAAAAAGCAAATATAGCGGATCGCAATTTAGGAAAGGAACAACTATTCCTAACACTGCTGCATATACTGGTTGGAGTATAGCGACACATATAAGACAAGTACCGATGAAATCGTTTCCAGTTAGTAATTTTTTTATAACCTTTTCTCGTTTCCCAACTTTTTTGCGCTGGACGAATACTCCTGTTTGAGACGATAGCAACCAATTGTTTGCATAAACCCACTTTGCTTTAGTTTTTATAAATAAGTAGTCGCATAGCAGTAGCAGAAAAGACATAAAAACGATGCACAGAGATAATACATGCTCTGTATTTGTAAATCCAATTCCACGTAAAACAAAATTTCCCAAAAATAACATGCAAATTGACACGTTAAAGAAAACGGCTGTTAGATATAACCATGTTGACTTTCGGCTGCTGTTTCNGTTAAATAAAACGGCTGTTAGATATAACCATGTTGACTTTCGGCTGCTGTTTCCCAGTCTCCACTGCAGATTTATTATGTCCCATGAAATATATCGGTAAGAAGAAGAGTAAAACGTGTTTGTAATTTTTTCGTGGATCGACAAAGATTGTAATATTAATTCAGACGACATTTTGGTAAAATATAAAGAGGACAAGTTAGATATGTAAGGAAAAACCAACCAGCATTTAATTGTCAAATTCTATTGTAGATCCTTATAGGTGTTCTGAATACTGCTTGAGCAAAATATGGAACTAATAAAGTTTCTGCTTGAAAAAGTTATGAAAAACTGGGCGCGGTTAAAATTGGAGTAAAAGCATACGGTCTAACGCTGTTCTGTCGAAACTAGTCTGCAGTGTACACGTACGATAAAAGTTCACAATAAGAGTTATTTTTAAAAATATTTAACAAAACAAAGAATTCACTGACAAAGACTTCACTAAAAGTCACTCTACTAACTTGCAGAAGTGATGGGTAAAGTCTTCTGAAAATTGAATTTATTTTAATTTTCCACAGTATGTACTTTAATACACAAAGTACGTTATGTTGATTACAATATCTTTTTCGATCGAACCTATTGATTTGGACTAGTAAAAAATAACCAAGTTTCAGATAATACTACCCAGTCAAGTATTGATTTTAAAAGGTTTCCAAAACAATATGTAGGCTAATAAAAGTTTTGTCTTGGTGTATTTTAAAAAATAAAATATACAACGTTTTGTCCTACCTCTATTTAAAATATTTTTAACCACGAAGTAACATGAGAATTTAAAATATACTATAGAATACAAAAATATTTACTAAGCCGAATTAAATTAACTATTGTAATATGCATGCATATTTAGACTGAAAATCGAAAGAAATCTTTTCATCATCAAAATGTGATTTTCCATATTTTTCAATTAGTCACCAATATAGTAAAAATTCTGAATATTTTTATGGTTCTTAGTAGCACGGGTATGTCATTGTAGCAAATTCTGTTAGAAATTCTTGTGAAAACAAAAATAAATAAAACAATTAATTTGTTAGAAATAATCCACCATTTCTCCAGAGTGCAGAGAAAGATGCGCTCAGAAAGGTGAAAGAATATTAAAATTGCACAAGTTGTAAATTAGAAATAAAAAAGTAAACTTTTAAAAAGATGTGACCGAATGATTAAGGCATGATTTTAAAGTTATTGGAGTCATTTAGGCATGATTCTCAACTGTCCTAGTGATTTTGGAACGATTAAAAAGTTACCCCACTCGTATGTGCAACAAATTCTGTTTTTGTAACGTGTAAAACGTTAAAAAAAGAATGAGCAACTTCAACTCCGGTCTGTAGTTCTGATGAAGAACTGAT
>JAHZMT010003523.1:0-14907 GCA_027743785.1 Sinhomidia bicolor
TTTTTTTCTTCTTCTTTTTTATTAGCTTCGACTTCTTTACATTTCAATGGGAAAGCATTCTAGGTTCATATTGAGTATACATGTATTTCTTAGTTTTCGTTTTGCATGCACATTTCACTTTTCATTTTGACTTTTGCTTCTTACAAACTTTAAATATGGGAGAACACACCACCTGAAATATATATATATATATATAGACATATATACAGTAGAAGAGGAAAAAATCTATCAGCATCATTAATGTATTTTTTTAACCTCAATACATTTACTCGCCATGCATGTTATACAGGCAGGCCTGCATGTCATCTTTGCCTGCTTCCTTGTTCCCTCCTTATCTTGTTGACTGTTTGAGTAAAAAATATATACATGTACCTATATAATATATCTGAGCAGAGAACTACCACTGTCATTTCTACTCTTTTTTTTCTACTTAAGTAACTACCGCAATATTTCCAGCAAATGAATTATTCCGTTTATTCTTTCGCTACTGCTGCTGCTGGTGGTGGTGCCTTTGTTAAGCTGCCTACTAGCCTGCCTGCCTGCTGCTACAACCAGTACGCGTTTATCTTTCTCAACGGCAGCAAAGACGACAAGCACGGCAGCAGCCAGCGGAAAGAAAAGCCAAAACCAGTCAATCACATTAATGTGATGCTCAAATAGAAATCCAAGAGGGAAAGAAGTGGTAGTAGTAGCGAGGTAGAAGAGAGAAAAAATAATAATGTAGCAGTAGTGGTGCTTCTTGATAGTACTAGTCGTTGTCGAACTAAAAAAAAAGAAAATTATTTATGCATGCCTCGTCCTACTTATACCATCAGACATACTACTGGAACGAAAGAGAGAGAGAGAGAGAGAAAGAGAAAAAAAGCTTCAATCCAAGCAAGTATTCCAAGTTAAAGCATAATATTGTACAAAACAGAAGGAATGACGAGAGGAGCGATGACGATGCTGTCTGAAAAAAAAAGATATATAAAAAATTATATAAATTATATATAGGTATCTATATCTATCTATACACTTAAAATATTTAGGTGTACAATACTTACAGTAATAGAAACTACTTTTAATATAATAATGTAATGTAAGTAAAGAGCAAAAAAAGCAGAGAGAGAGAGAGAGAGAGAAAGAGAAAAAAATATGCGTGGAACGCGAAAATGTTGTAGAGGAGAAGTATCATCGTCATCATCATCATCATCCATCTATGGATATATTAGCAGCAACGGCAGTGATGGTGTGCTGTTTTTTAGTAGTCAGTGTAAAAAAAGAGGAAGACAAGTTGTATAGAAGAAACAGAGAGAGAGAGAGAGAGAGAGAGAGAGGAGGGTACAAGAGCCCATGTATTTTTTTCTGTGTTATGTGGTTGACCCTATGCGACATGAAAATATGCTGTACTCATATCACGATCTTGGTTTCATCTCGTTTTTTTTTCTTCTTCTCTTCTCGTGCTTCTTCTCTGATGACTTTACGGCAAGCAATTTCCATGATATGAGATTTCATGGGCTTGCTTTGCTCTGCTTTTTTTTCTTCTTCTGTGGGAGAGCGAAAAGAATGAAAGAAAGAAAGAAAAGAAAGTGGTGAGCAGTTGAACAGCAAAAACAGAAGCTGAGCTGGGCATCAAAAGAAGACAAAAAAATGTGTATGTACGCAAGTAGGCATGTATATATTACAGCTGCCTGCCGGCCTATCCGCGTTCTCTAAAGCACTATTTATATTTGCTCGTCTGTTTTGTGTAGGCTTTATTTTTGTAAAGAGAAAGAATAACCGACTCTCTCTCTCTCTCTCTCTACTTTAGCCCTGATGGCGTTGGATATATATACATACACTTATTTTTTTTACCATGCATGAAAATTTCATATATAAAAATATATTCATGCACACCATGCACACAAGAATAAAGAATGGTGATGGCAAAGTGGCACTGTGCTCGTAGTATTGATATTGTGTTTTTTTCTCTCTCTAGTGTTTCCCAGGCTAATACAATTTCAACACATGACTCACATCTCAGCACCACCATGGATATTATTATTGCAGACATCTGTTACAATAGTAGCCATGCTGACACTGCTATTGCCATGCCAGGGTGCATTTTTTTGAAAACTGTGAAAAGCGAGTGTAGTCTAATGTGATGATGGGTTATATGATGGAATGCTCTATATGTGCTGCTGCTGCTTCTGCTGACCCAGTATACCAGTACCACAAATACATATAATCTTGTTATTGCATTCGTTTCCTTGCTAACAACAACAAAGGAAAAGGAAGAAGAAAAAATAAAAGGAAAATACATATATCGCGGTCACATGATGACATGGCATACCACCGGAACGCACTTGTTCAATGTTGATCCTATTTAGTAGAACAACCAGTACTACTACTACTACTGCTACTGCTACTGCTCTAGATATTTTTTTCTTATTCGATCATAAAAAAGGCAACAGCAGACAGCCAGAGAGAGAGAGAGAGAGAGAGAGAGAGAGAGAGTATGGCAGAGTTAATCTTTCATTGGGAAAGTATGGAATTTTTCTTGGCTTTTTTGAAGAGGAAACCAAGATGAAAGCTCTTCTTTTCATATTTTTTCTTCTTCTTCTTCTTCTTTTGATTCTCCTCCTCTTTATTATTTTTATTTTTATTGTATATTATGTATTTTGTTGTTGTGTGCGCGTGGGTCTATGACCTTTTTTCATAAAAAAATGAGAGAGAGAGAGAGAGAGAGAAAGGGACAGAGAGAAGCTGTAATAAATTGTTGGAATGAAATGTTCTACGTGCTATTATATAATGCTTTTGAGAGAAACTGCCCGTTGACGTGGAATTGACATTAGCTGTAGTATTAGTTTTTGGTCCAGACTAAAGTCCATGTATCATCATCATGTCCGTGAGGATTATTGGAGAGAAATGTGAAGAAGATTCTTTTATTTTTTTTCTTTGAAAAGGAGAACATATTTTGGCCAGTGGTAGCAGTGCATATATAGAAAAACGTGGTGCTTACGTAAAAATAATAATAAAAACAGTAACGTAGGTGGCATGTATGCACACACATGTACTTTTTGAGAACGTTATGCAATTTTATATATGCACATATTAAATACATATATATATATGCATATATTATTCATAGGAACGATATAAATATGATGAAAACGTTTTCATTTTTTATAGTGCTCATTGCACAAAAGCAACTTCCTTCCCCCAAAAAAAAATATTCTCTTCATTTTCTTTAGTGTACAACGTGGATAGTTTATATGCACAACAAAAAACCCACTTCTTTTTCTATGAACATCAAGCCAAAAAATGAAAAAAAACGACGAGCCTGCTGAATGCATGTGTGTGTGTTTTTGAATGTATAGAAAACAGATTATTTTCAAAAAAAAATGTATGACATGGCGTAGTAATGTTCTATGCAATATTTTATATATTTTCAGTGCAGTGCAGTGTGCTCTATTTTTCCAAACAAATGAACACAGCTAATAAATATATACACATCTGCACATTATTCAAAGAAAGAAGAAGAAAAGAACAGGGAAATGCATTTTGGTTGCCATATATAAACTTTTTCTCTTTCACTAAATAAGAAAATAAAAAGAACGCTCTTATTCATCTTCCCCCCCCCAAAAAAATAACAGCAGTAGCAGCAGTGGCGACAACATTGCTATACTTATATTTTTTCCACAACAACCGTCCAATTTCCTGCATTTATAAGTGTTTGTGTGAAAGTATGCCTTAATATAACCTATATTATTGTTAATATTATTATTATTATTATTATTATATTTATCTTTCTTTCTGTCTTTTTTTCCAGGTCTGTTCACTTACTTGCCCGAATGAGTGCTGTGCATTGACAGGGATATTCGGTTGAGCGGGTTCACTCTCTGTTGGCGTGCGTAGTGGCGTGGCACAAAGACCTACCCTGGCACGGTATGACAAGACACACTGATAATAATAATACTACTACCTAATAATATCTTCTTTTTCTGCATTACATATTTATTTTCGGCAACATTTATTAATTATTTATTATTTTGCTTCGTATACCGATAAAGTTTATGCATGCGCATATTATTATTATTATTACTACTACCACCACTTTGTATACCACTTATAAAAAATAAAAAGTACTTTGCTAAAAAAGTGTGCCTTTCTTTTCTGCTGCTATATGTATACCTATGTGTGTGAGTCTGTGTGGTGAAAACCCGTCTCACATATTTATCAGCAATAACAACAACAACACAACTACTTAATACATTATTGCCATGTACCTTTTTTGCAAACGTACGTGTGTATATTAAACAGCGGCAGTAGCAGCAGCAGCAGACTGAAAGTGTAACGCAGCAAAATATAAAATGAACATTGGGTAGTTGCCCTGTTTATCTGCACACAATTGTAGGTATAATTTTCTACTTCTTCTTCTTTCCTACCACATGAATAGAAAGAAAGAAAGAAAATGGTTAACGTTAAAAAAACCTTGTGATGGTTTGGTGGTCGTTTGCTTGCTGTCTTGCTAGTTTGTATGAAAAGAAGCGTTTGGGGAGGAATCAGCAGCAGCAGCAGAAGAAGAAGAAAAAAAGAAGCTCTCAAAACATTTCAATAAGTGATAAAAATCTGAAGTAGTAGTATTTTATTTCTTCCAGAAAGAGGGAACAGCTTATGTATTGTATGTATGCACATGTGAGAGCATATTATAAAAAAAGAGATAACTCTAATCGGATTTCAAATGGCCTCAATTTTTTTATACACTTGTCCCTCTCTCTCTAACTTTTACAACGTTTTATCACACAGCAGCAGCAGCAGCAGCGGCAGCAGAAGCAGAAAAGAAATTGGAATGTCTTATTGTACGACTACTTACTTTACTTACTGCTTGTGCTGCTGTTCCTTTTTTTCTTCTTTTTATCCTTCTCGGGTTACATCAAAATGATTTATTTTTTATTGTCAGTTTATTATTGCCTTTTTTTCTTGTACAGTTGAACATCAACATGTTTATTTACCTACATAATAATACTTTTGATTGCCATGAAACAAAATGCAAGTGGACAGATTTTTTTTTTATTTTAAGAAAAAAAATTGGAGGCTGACAAAATTTTTGCTCATTGAAGTTGAGCTGATTTACAGCTTGGACAAAGACACACAATACCAAAAAAAGTTGGTTGAAATGGATAAAGAGACATACTAGGTAGTTGTGTGTGTATGTGTGTCTATGGTTTTTGCTAGTACCCAAGCGCATGATAATAATAATAGTAATAATAATGTGACATGTGACATCATGATGAAGACCAACAAAATGTGTAATTCTTTCGCCCATATTTTGTTCTTGCGTAAACAGATAAGTATGTACTCCACCAACAAAGGTGAATTCACGCTGTGCAAAAAAAAGTTGAGAATCTTTTATTTTTTTATATTAAAAAATGCAAAATAAAAATCTGCTTAAAAGATAAAGTTCAAAGATATGATGCAAACTTGTCCATAAAAGAAAAGCGAGTTGTTACTTTACTAAAAATGTATATATATATATTAAATTTCTTGTAAAGAAAATGGATCAAGACAATAGAACCGCCAAGTAAAAGTTTATTAAAAAGCTTGGAAAAAACGTGTGTAGAGAGTGCATCTTTTTATTTAAAAAAAAATAGTTTATTAAGCTGCTAAATAAACTGAAAGAGGAGTGAGTGACCAGTGACATGAGCATTTTCTTTATCTGCACTGATCCACTGTTAGGAATTCATTTATGACTACGACAAAAAAAATCTTCAGCATTCCTCATCCTCATCCTAGTATCCGTCGCTTGTCAACTTGTTTAGTAATACTTTGAATATTTGTGTTTAGCCTAATCACATAATGACAGGGGAAGAAGATGATGATGATAATGATAATATAAAGTGTATATAATAAAGTCACATTGCTATATAGCTCTGCTGTCTGTTTTCTGTCTTCTTTGCCCTGGTTGCTATCCATCTTCATGCCAGCATAAAGGTAGGTATTTGGTATGCCACATATTTAGGTATGCACTTATGCATATTCTTTTTTCAAAATTTAAAGCAACCAAAACAAGATGAAAAGTTGTAGAAAAAAAGCAAAACGAAAAAGCACAATAAAACTCAGCAAAAAATACACATACAAACAAGGCAACTTCATCATTCGTCCATTTCGTTTTTCTCCTTTGCTTTATATTTTTAAAACGCTGCTGCTGCTGCTGCTGCTGCTTGCTGCCTTTTGACAACATATAAAAGTGTCCAACAGCAACAAAGCCATTTCTTTTTTCAAAACAAGCACATAATTTTTATTAGTAACAAAATTAGAAAAGTAAAAGAAGAAAAAATCCTACTATTAAATTTATTTAATGTGCGTTGTAAAAAAAGACATTTTTTTCATAGTTGCTCTACTGCTGCTGCTGCTGCTGCTATTCACAATGAGTATGACGACGACGACGACGACGTTGACGACACAATGGATATTTTTTTAGAAGAGTTAGCCGACATGTGGATCAGCAATCCTGCTGGGCAGAGTCGGTGAACCCTTTTTTACTTTTTGGTAGGACGACCATGACAACACTCACACACATCACATCACTTTTTTTTCGTGCGTACTCATGCTCACAAATGCCTACCCAAATATGTGTATCACGTCAAGTATATGACCAAAAAGCACAAGCCATCATATAGTAATCATCTCTATACCTTGTTCATATTGTCATTATTATTATCCTCATCCACAGACAATACCATCATCCTGTCAAAGTAGATTTAGAAGAAAAAAACATTATATCTCTCTATATCCATTCTATTCTTTTAAGCAAGTTATTATTCATCATCATGTTATACGTACTCTCTCTGGCAATGAGGCGTAATGCCTTTGTTTCGAGAAAAAAAAAGACAAAAACATTATCGTCGTCATCGTCATCATGCGCTGCTCATAAAATGTCTTCAATTTTCTACTCTACACGCCACTAGATACATAAATATTATACTGTGCCTATAATCTTTATCGACTAGTCAGTTGGGCTGTTCGTTTGTAAAGTATTGTTATTATTATTATTTATTTTTTTGCAATTCCCTACTAAACTTTCATTTTTTCTGACAAAGTGCGTACAATTACACAGGGCAGCAACAGCAGCAGCAGCAGGACGATTGGGGAATGTTGGCAGTAAAATAGTATAAAAGGAAGCAGTTGAATGAAACGGGCGATTTGCTCTGTCAAGTGGGGAAATAAAATGGAATATTATGAAATTCCTGGGAAAAAGGATTGTGTCCTGTTGTTATTGTTGTGGAAATACCTGGCGTTGTTGCCGTCGTCGTCTTCGTCGTCGTCGGGGTAGATGCTGCTGACTGGTTTAGATAGCGAGTGAGTGAATGCATTTAAAAGTGTGTATGCGTACAAATATCTACAACAGCTACTGCGCTTTTTATGTGTCGGGATGCCAGAAAGACACACAGACAGAGAGACACAGAGAGAGAGAGAGAGTCACAAAAGCAGCAGCAGACTTTTCGGCTGCCTCACCTGACGTTTTATGCACTTGTTTTATTGACTAGAGAGAGAGAGAGAGAGAGAGAGGCACGGAGAGAGAGAGAGAGAGTAACTGCGCCGCCATGTGATTAATTTTAATGCATGTTGACATCCACTTTTCTACCTTGTTTATTACCAAAAAGATGATGATGATGAAATACATACTTTGAGAAATATTTCATGTGAGTGTGTGTGTATGAGAGAGAGAGAGAGAAAGAATGAAGATGGTGAAATGCCGAAAAGGATTTAAGGCTCATTACTCAAGTCAATTATGTAAATTATTCTCCAACTGCTGCTGCTGCTGTTACTGTGAGGAGGCGAGCAAGTTGCTGCTAGTGAAGTTTTATATAGAAAGATTCTAAAAGTAGTAGCAGCAGCAAGAAAGGAATGGGCAAGAAAGCAGATAACAGTGGTTGTGGTAAAAAGTAAATCCTTTTTGTCAGACGTGGCTTCCGCTGCTGTCTTCTCATTTTTTTGTTACACTACTCCTGCTAATTTCTGTCATGTATGCCTAATATAAAATAATAAGCGTATTATTCAAAAAAAAAACCTTTAACAAGGTCATAATTTCCATTTCTACTTTAGGAATTGTAATTAATTCATGACGATGATGAAAAAGAAGAGTCTTTCTGCTTTTGTCTTCACAGCGACTCCACTTTAAAAAGTGTTTTCTCATGCAAGTCATTACTAGGTTTAAAAAAAATATGCTGACATCATCATCATGATCATGTCGCATAACAAACTTACTTTTAGTTGAACCAATTATTTAATTATTGTTGTTCACTTATTGTTATTATCAGGATGTACTAGTCGTTTTTTTGAATGAAGCAATAAAAAATTATTTTAAACTGAACAACATGTCAGCGCTGCTGTTGTTGTTGCATTTGAAAAGGAAAATAAAACAAATAATTACACATGGACGCCGTGCTGTGTACACACATGTTCACCACACACACCACCACCACCATCACCGTCTTTGTTGCATTATTATTATTACTTACTAGTTTTACTCAAACATGCATACAAATAAGCAGGGCAATGCGGTGGTGGAGGATCTTTTAATTTTATTGTATTTGGAGAAAACCACTGGTGAGAAATTTGTGGTAATGTGTGTGATCCAAAAGCAGTGAGAGGAGAGAGAGAGAGGTGCTTTTTCATGCTGGTATTCTTTGCTTGTCTATAGACCTACTTTGTACTTAATACTCTATTATGTGTAGTAGTAGTAGTAGTAGCATTAGCAAAGATACATGGCCGTTTTTTGTATAGCTACTTATATGCTTCCGCTCGCGTTCTACTATACGAGAAAATAATACTAGTGCTCAACTCAAGTGCCCACGTTTCTCTCTACTTTACTCTCTTTATACGGCTTTTTTCTCATGTTGAGTCGTTTGTAAGATGGAAATGTCTGCAAAATAGTGCTGCTGCTGCTACTCCTCCTCCTCCTCCTCTTCTTTTTCTTCTTCTTTCACTTGATTTTATGGTTGAAAAGATATTGTGCACATTCAACTTTTACCACAATCAAGTTGTATTCTGGTTTTGATGTGTGTCTTGTGGGGATGGAAAAAGCTGCTTACTCTCCTTTTCTCTTCCCGTATGCCATCCCTGCCTTCTTCTTCTTTCCTTTTCTTTGTCCACTTTACTATCTCCAACCTACCCACGGAACACACTACACTGCCCTTGGTACTGATCAAAAGAAAATAAAATAAAATGGCAAAAAATTTATAGGGGATATTTAACCAAAAAATATATATATATTTTTTTTTCTAAAAAAAATCCGGTTAAGAGGTAACCTAATTTTATGTCCGTTTACTGTTTAAAATTTTTTACTAAGGTATTATTTTTTTTAAATGATAACGACAACATTCCGTTTACATAGTGAATCGGAGTAGATGGTTTATAAAATGGTTGGATAACTCAAAATTTAAAAAAATGTAATCCTATTACTTGTCTTGTCATTCTTTCAACCGGAAAGAGCAAACATATATGCATCTGTAGATGATTATGATCAAGTAGGTAGGTGGGTGGATTCTCCCAAGAAAAACATTTCAAAAAGTGGTGTTAATGGCTAGTGAAAATGATGAAAAGTCTTTTGTTTTTTTTTCTTACAACGTTGCGTTCAAAGAACAACTGGCACTTTTTTTTCTACTCTTTAGCAAGGCAGCAGCAGCTGCTGCTGCTGCTGTTCTGCTACATCAGATTCTTGTTAGCGGGGAGAGCTGTAGTGGTACGGCATGATGGTGGTAGTAGAAGAAGAAGTGGTTATTGTACTAATATGACATGTTGCCAATAATCCTTGCTGCCTCCAAAAATTCTTGCTATGTTATTACTAGCCATTTCGGAGAAGAAGCAGCAGCAGCAGAAGTGAAACAAGGAATAAATCGAGAGAGAAGCCGTATAGTAGTAGAGGTAGTGAGCAAGCAAGTGAGTGAGTGAGTGAGTGAAGTGAAGGAAAAAAAGGAGACGACCCACATGACACGACTTTTCTTTCTCTTTTCACTTTTTCCCCTTGTGTTCACTCAGTGAGACGAGGAAGAAGAAGAAGAAGAAGAAAATAAAGGAAAGATTGTTGGCAAAAAATAGACGCTGAGAAGAGCATCTGAGGATAAATGGAGAGAGGGAGAAGAGAGAAAAAAATTGTATAGACGAAGAAGATGAGTTGAGTGAATGAGTTTGGAGGCAAATCCATCCATGTCGGAAGTACAAGGATAGCGTAACTTGAACACTCAAAAGCACACACACACACACACACGCATTCAGCACATATCTTGTCTTCCCATCTATATTACCATCATGACTGACTTTATCTCTATAAGTAGTCGGAGAAAACGTACGTACGTACATTATTGGAAATGACTATTTTTCATGTGCAGGTATCTATCTACACGGTTATTTCTCTCTGGTATTCCTCAGGGAGTACATTTTCTCTTGTTCGATTGCAAAAGATGAATGTGTTACGGTGGTGGTGGCGGTGGCGGTACTGCTGCTACTAGTAGAGTTGAAGTATATCCTCTCTTGTTCCGTTTCTTCACTTTCACTCTGTACATCCATATGTATATACTTTATTATACAGTCAAGCATAACCACACGTTCATAATAATACAATGTAGTCACTGATATTTTTTTCGGTATTTCTTCGTATAACTTTACCTTCTTCTTGCTTCTCCTCCTCCGTTGTCTTCCTACAAGTTTTGCGTATGTCGGGCGGTTCTGGTTGAAAACTAGTCTGATGATAACGCACACAACGGAACGACGTGAACAAAGAGCAAACGAAAAGAGAACGAGAAATCTGTGAGTGCGTGCCAATATATGTATATCAGGTGGAGTAAGTTGAGATAGTGAAGAGAGAGAGAGAGAAAGAGAGAGAGAGAAAAAAATAGAGGGAAAAGTTTGAGGAAATGAGAAATGAAAGGAATGTAAGCAAGGCACAAGGTGGAAAGCAGAAATGATGTGACTTTTATATACATTTTTTTCTTCTTTTTTTATATTTTTGTTAAAGCAATAAGGTTTCATGAGGTGAATACCCATTGTAAAATTATGCATGTGTACACATTACGCATGCATCAAAATCACAGAGACTCAAGTAGTGAGAAAAAAAGACGACGACACTCGTCTTGCTTGCGGAGGGAACCTCTTATGTGACTTGAACAAGCCCATAAAGTAAAATGTAAGTAGTAATGCATATTAAATGAGAAACATGATGCATTTCCTTCCTTAAACATGACTTGGTACTTTTTGACGTGAAAGTACATAATAATAATAATAATAATACTTATACGACTACACAGTAAGCAAAAGTAAGTGAAGTAAAGGGTAGGAAAAGTGGTAGGAAATGCTTGTTATGTAAGACAGCAAAGTAGTTTTCTCTCTTGAAGTAAAAAAAAATGGAAAATTGCATCAATCTTCAATCCATTCCCATTCATGGTACTCTATACACACCTCATATCACCAACGCATTTATATAACCTTACACACAGCAGCCGTAGTAGTAGCAGTCTTAGTTTTTAGTATATACAGATAAAATACACTAATCTTTTGCTCCTGTTGAAAAAAAATATATGTATCTATATAAAAAAAAGAAGTTTTCTCCTCTCCTCAAGTCACTTCCACTTTCATGTCCTCCTCCTCCTGTCTGTCAGCTTTACAAAGTTTAAGTCACGCACAACATGGACAGCTGGTGTACGTACGTACATACGTACGTACGAACACTCAAATATGTATACACACAACCAAAAAAAATAAATATTGTATCATCAGTGAATATATATATATATAAACACACATATATATATTCGGTATTAGTTGGTAGATTTATCACAGGAAAACTATATGATCATTTCATATGTGTACATTTTTTATGAAATGTTCACATCTCTTGTTACTTCCTTCTTGTTCCCATCCCATCATCAAATGCATGCAATCCAGCGGCAGCAGAAGCAGCAGCGGCAGATAAGAAGAGAGAGAGAGAGAGAGTAAAAGGGAGAAAGGTTGAAACGAGAAGAAAGTACAGGAAACGCCGTCAAGAGAGTAATATTAAAAGACATTGAAGAAAATTGGCTTGCAGCAGCAGTAGCAATCTGCACTATGCCATGTCCTTTCAACTGTGATCATTTAGATGATCACAATAAGATTCCCAACAAAAATCCAACTTTTTTTCTACAGATTTTTGTTGCTGTTGTTGTTGTTTTTGTTATTGCTGTTATAGTAGTGTTTTGTGGAAAAAAATACGTATATTAAAAAGTTTTTATTTTTAGATTGTTATTATAAAGTGGAAATGCATGTTTTCACAAACAAGTAGTTCTTTTATACTTTTTTGGTAAGGAAAAAAGCTAATAGTAAATTGCAAAATCCAAAAAAACAATATATGAAATCACCTTTATTTCTCTGCGATTTTTTGCAACCACATTTTACATAGGTAGTTTTTTTGTTTGGCTTATCCCACTTTAGATTTGTAGGATGGATGGTAAAATTATTCAACATTTTAGTATCTTTTCCATGTTATCTTATACATTTTTATGTCACTGTTTGATGAAAAGTACAAAATAATGTTTACAGACATTTTACAAGGTATCTTTTTAGTTTAGTTTACATTAGACAATCTCCCGCGAAAAAAAACATCTAGCTGGTTTATATATAACAGAATTTAAATTCCGAAGTATTTGGACTGTGTTCCGGGAAGAAAAAAATTGCAAATGTAAAACGTCATTTTGTACAATTTAAATTTTTCTTCGTTTTGGTACTTGTAAATTATTTTAAAAACTAATGTAAAAACTAAACAAGATTTTTGCTCTCAAAAAATTCTCCTCTACAATCCATTATCATTATTACTACTATCTATGTAGATCCAAACGTAAATTCAACTCAATCCCAACCCGAAACCATCACCATAACAAGTTTATTTTCACTTTACAACCTACGTGATTTTCATTATTATTGTTTCCTTTTTTTTCAAAAAAATGCCCACTATTATTTTTTTCTTGCTTCCTTCTTCTTGAACACAGTGGATTAGAGTAAACACCTACTCCACGCACAACTACATAACGGTGTGGTGGCAAAAGAAAAAACAGCAACATTACTATGCAAGCAAGTGTGAAAGAAAGAAGGACAGGACAGTTGCGTATCAAAAGAAGGAAAAAGGAAAAGAAATTCACTATAAATGCAAAATTAGTTTGTCATGTTCATGTTGCTGCTTCTGCTTCTGCTGCTGTTACCACCGCCGAGGAAAAGTTTATGCATGGATATTTTTTTATACTACACACACACACACAGTATGAATTATTATGATGATGATAACGGCGTGTGGTGTATAGTGGACACTTTATAATATTTCACTACTACAAGCTATATTATATATATATTCATATATACACGTATATATTTGGGAGGCAAGTAAAATAGGAGTCGTGGAATGATGTATCGTAAAAATATGAGGCCTTACTTTTTTACTACTTACAACCATACAGTAAGATGATGACGATACAATGATGATGATGATGATGCCATAATATTGAATGATATGAAGAGAGCGAAGAAGAAGAGTTGTTGTTAAAAAAAGTATAGGAATCTCTTTCAGACTGTTATGGTGGAAAGTAGCTTTACTGGCTTTACTTTATTTTTATACGTGAAACTCTCTCTCTCTCTCTCTCTCTCTGCCGAGGGAATATATATAATTTTTTTTCGTAGACTTTTCTCATCATTTTTTTTCTTTCTCTGCTGTGTTTATTTATATATGTATATGTATGTATGTATTTTTTTAAAGTGGGTGGTTGCCGCTGCTGCTGTTGCTGCTACTTGTAAGCAAAAAAGAAACAATAATAATAGCAGTACATAAAAAGAGAGTGGAGGAGTTGTGTAGGAGGTATTGCCAAAGTTTCTTCTTTGTTTTAAAAAAAAACGCAAAGGAAAAAAGTACTTGTGTTGTTGTGTTCCCTTCACACTTTTATTCAATGCTTTATAACTGCTACTTGGAAAGAAAGAAAGTAAAGTTATTATTATTATTATTATGTGGATGTTGGGCTGTGGTATACTTGGGCAAGTAGAGCTGGTTGGTATACACACTGTACATTTTGGAAGGATAGTAGTAATGCCCACAAAGTGATAGTGTGCACTACATACACACATATATACATGCATTCTGTGTACTATTTTCTTGCTGGTTGCTATTACATATTTACAGCTTTAAAGAAAGTAGGTAAAAAAAAAGTACTTGTGTTGTTGTGTTCCCTTCACACTTTTATTCAATGCTTTATAACTGCTACTTGGAAAGAAAGAAAGTAAAGTTGTTATTATTATTATTATGTGGATGTTGGGCTGTGGTATAGTTGGGCAAGTAGAGCTGGTTGGTATACACACTGTATATTTCGGAAGGATAGTAATGCCCACAAAATGATAGTGTGCACTACACACATAAACATATATACATACAGTCTGTGTACTATTTTCTTGCTGGTTGCTATTACATATTTACAGCTTTAAAGAAAGTAGGTAAATGTATAAATAAACGGCATCTTAAATTTTTCTTTAGTGTGATTTTTTTCTTTTTCTTCCTTCTCTCTCTCTCTCTCTCTCATGGAGTATTGTGCTGCTCTGCTTTCATTTGAAAGTTAGGTAGGTAGTTTATAATGCTGTTGTGGACTACTGGATAAAAAAGCTTGAGCAGTTGATAAAAAAAAATTTGCAACAAAAATGCTCAACTTTTTTTTCCTGTCATCACTATTCTTTTCCTCTACTACTATGTACTACTACCACCACTACAATATGTACAAGTAAGCGTCTCAAGAGAGCCCAAAAAAAAGTACACAAGAAAGAAGAAAATGAAAGGGACGCTGACTTACAAAGTTGGTCTGCTTTTTTTCCCTTGTACTTTTCTGGTGATGCTTGTCAACTTGTTAAAAAGTATAATATGTTTAAAGTTGTTACACAATGGAG
>JAHZMT010003524.1:0-21570 GCA_027743785.1 Sinhomidia bicolor
AGACAAAACTAATGTATTTAAATGGAAGAAGGTTTGGGCCAAAATTTTTGAAATCTTGAAAGGACATGTCTTATCTATTTACATTGTAGATCGTTGATGTTACCTTCTGCAAATATGCAAAAAATTGCAGTACATTGGGCAGAGACAATTTAAAAAGCATCCATAGCCCTTTAGGTTTGTCGTGCAGGGTTTAAAATCAATAGATTTCTTGACCTTGACCTGGAAGGAAGACTCTGAAGTTGATCGGATCAAAAGTTCAAAAGTTGTCGAGCCAACGGCCGGACGGACAGATCGACAGACTGAAATTACAACGTAGCACCGTATGTGCTACTTTATAACATTATTGGCAATCGTTACCAAGAAATCTTCAATAGTATATGCAGCCATAAGCATATATATATCGTATTTCCACTATAGTGTTCATCATCAGTTTTCTGTAAGGATTTACCTACACAGAAAACACGTTTTTTACCAGTATCACTGGCAATTTTAACACGTTGTTGTTGCTCTTGCTCTGCTGACGATGATGGAACCACAACTACAACAACTTTTAAGCATGCTGTGTGGTTTAGTTTGGCTTGCATGGCTGGTGATGATTTTGAGAATGACGACGATGATGCGCTTATGTTCATTCTACGGATTATATATTGGTAGGTAACAACAAAAATATAGTTTTAACCAGTTCTTTCCTTTGCCTCTGGTGTTTAAAGTCGCCGTATCATCATTTACCATCATCATCGTCATCATCATCTCCACGGTCATGTTGTTGTTACCACATGCAAAGCTATGCATGTGCCATGTTAAATGCAATCATGTAAAAGTAAATTTACGCTTTTTTCTACTTGCACCTCACTATGTTCATGTTCAGTTTTTACTTGCCACCACAGCAAGGGAATCCCAATATGCAATTCAATAATATATTATAGTAAACTATAAACAGGCTTAAGTATGTTGTTTTTTTAAATATGGCTAAGCGATTTTGGTAAATGTTGCTTTTTCAGTACAATAATGATTATAATATCATCTTTTTATTCTCTGCGTGGTTTTGTTCTATGCCACAACTTAGTACATTTCTAATAAAAATAATGAATATATATCCAGCAGAAAGAGCATCATCATCACCGTCATTACATAAGCCATCATCCCATCTTCATCATTATTAGCAGCTGGCTGCTTTGTGCTGTAATGTGTATCAATATTAAAGTTAGTTGCATAGATATGCATGCAGAATATTTTTATTATACCAACCGTGTTTTCAGTCGCTTCGTCAAGTTAAAATTGTAACCATTATTATTATTATTATATGGCATGAAGAGGCAGTAGCAAGCAGTACCTCAAAAAAGTAATATATATTTCCTCGGGTTCAATATTATATGCATATCATCACCGTCCTCATCTGTTTCACTATCCTTTTATTTAAATTAAATATTTAACTAACTAGCTAAGTTGAAGACATTAACTGAATACGCAGTGATCAGTGAGAGGATAACGTTGTGAAGCTTGGCGTATCTGCCATGCTTAATTTTCTCAACGAACAACGTGTTGTAGCTGTAAAAAACTGTTGATATCATTTACATACTGTAAATTACATCAAATATTTCAGTTTAAGATTTTGGCATCTTTACACGGTAAACCATAATAATAAACATTCTAATTTTATTATCCAGTAAAATGCATGAATGCGGTAATGGCAATAATATGGTGGTGCTTTGGCTGGAAGAAGAGTAAAAAGAACTGATAAATTGACGCGGAAATCAAAGGTCAATTTTCAACATTTTGCATGTAAAGTATATAAAGTCCGATTAACATCAAGGGAGATGATACTATTCAAAAGGAAAGCGATCGAGCGTAATATTATTATTGGGAGAAGACGGTGCGCGCTTCTGTGTGTGTGTGTGCGTAGTTGCAAAAATAGTTTTATAGTGTAATAGTAATAAATATAGGTGCTGCTTGATAGGTGTTATAATTGCAAATAAGAAAGATTGCACAATATTATCGTACCATCTTTTTGTAAGTTGAGAGAGAAAAATTGCGCACTTTTTTCCTGTAGACAGAGTGGCTGCTTATGACAGTGCAATTAAAATTCAAAGTGGCAATTGATATTTTTACATGTGATAAGGTTGGAATTTTGTGCTTTATTTACGAAACTAAAGTGGGTGCAGTAGTGACATCGATGCATTAATTTGTGCGACTGTGAAAGGCATTTTAAAACATTTTTTCTACATAAATTTAAAATATCTATAGCTGAATCTGAAATAGCAAAAGATTTTTTCTATATTTGTGGTCAGCTATACAGTTTTATCAGAATAACCCATCAACTGAACTGTGATTGTGAACTTGCATGAATGTCATCTTGACTGACATTGACTCAACAAATATGCCTACCTTTACTGCTGCAACACCTACCTCATTTCCATAATTTACGTACACGTTTTTGTACAAAGTATACCTACATTTCATCAAACTATGTATATGGTTGCGCTTCCGCTCTTATGCAACTTACACGGCATACATCCTACCTACGTCTGTTTGCTTTGTAAATTGTAAAGCCGAACATTATGCAATGCATAGTCGAACTCAGCCCTTTCTTCTTTAAGACAAGTGTTTGTAGTAGACACTGCTAAATCTCAATCTAGTCTGAAATAGTGACAAGTACATGTATGTATATTTATATTCTTCACAATATTATGTTCTACCTTGTACAGTAGAAAGACGCACGTGATATTTATAGATCATTACACATTGTACCATGAATTTTTGCACATGAAACGCAAACTTTTTTCAGTTTTAGTTGCAACTTGAGAAGAAAAAAATCTTCTCTGATGATACCGCTTGTAATTGCGTGCATGCTCATTCTCATAACAGCCTTCTTAACAAATTAAAACTGAGAAAGCACACGTGCAATAAAAAGTTTTTTCGACGAAATCGAGATGAACAAGCTTCCCATCATCATTCCAAAAAGTGAAGCCGGGATTACCTATACAAGCCTTTCATTCTAGCTTCCAGTTGTGCAATAACTTAAACGGAATTGATCGCTATTTTACTATTTTATTTTTTTTAAATAACTGTACCTGGCAATAGATTGACTTTTGTGACTGATTTTGTAATAAGTAATACTAGCTAAATATCATACAACCAGAAGCAACTTTTAGCATGTCTCCACCTGTTTGAGTGAGTGAAAAAGTAAAGCAAAATTAGTTTGCTGTTATAAGACACACAGAAAACCCAGGAAAATAATGAGGTCGTATGTAACTACGGACAAGTTTTCACGTCCTACTACTGCAAACATATTTCGCTTTTGTCCAGGTTTATTGAAAAGAAAATGTTTTGCAAAACCCAACTTTCACTTCACCCATATCTAATTATTATATATATGAATATCTTGTAAGGCATTTTTATAAAAGACATGTGCTCTGCATATGTTCTTAACAAAGCAACTGGAACAACACGAGCACGCCATACGCCATCACCGCATAACTTTACAATAGTAGATACAGCAGACAAACCACATACATAATATATAGGTAGTACTCAAGTGTCACTCATTTTTTGTTAATACCTGGATTTGTCTATTTGAGTGGAAAGAAGAAAGCAGCATTAGCGGAATTGACGGGGACAGCCAAGCTTCTTCCTATTATTATTATTATCATTACTACTGTTATATAAAGTGTATCGTGCATGCATAAGTTCTTTTTGTGAACCTCCATAACAAATTTTAATCCCACCCATACATCATCACGGACTCCTTGCGTGAACAACAAAGTGAATTTCAATACGCAAGTTTGATGTTCTTTTCTTTCTGGATGCTTTCTCTGGTACTATGTTGCTGCCACAGTTTTCCTGGAGAAAGTTTTTGCCGATTTTACTTTTTATTCTCCTCTCTTTCCCAAGAGATGATGAACATCACTTATGCAAAGAGAGAAGATACGACTGATACAAGTGTCAAGTCAAGTGCATGATTTTTTTTGCGAGAAGCAACTTAAACAAGATTAGAATAATCAAGAGAGCGTTAAAATATTTAGAAAAGTATGGAACCAGCCGCCAGTTTCCGGCATGTCAAGCTAGTTCAAAATCAACATCCTTCTGCATCTCCTCCTCCCCTTTTCCATCAGCAGCACAATCAGCACGATTCTCGACAAACAACGTCACTTTTGTTGACTGGGAGTAGTGAGCTTGGTGGCTCTGGAGAACATCATCATAATAATAACATCAGCATCTCTAATAATATTAATATTAGTCGTACGTCAACCAGTGGCATGTCATCACCACCACCAGTTTTGTACTCTGCCAGCAGCAGTAATAGTAATGACAATATTATTCTCAATAATCGTGATGGCAGCATCATCAACAGTGGTGGCAATAGTTCCGTTTCGAATGATCGTTCAAGTGGAAGACACAACTCTCCATCATCTTCTGCTCTTATGGTTATCGCTGCTGCAGCAGAAGGAAATATGGGCCAACAAAGTCTGATAAGTGACTCAAGTGCGACAAATACAGCGGGCACAACTCCAGCATTGGATGCTAATAAAAGATTATTAAATGGTACTAATAATACTAGTGGTATAAACAGTGGCAATCCATCATTTATAGTGACAACTAGTGGTAGCGAATCAAATAAAAGCAGCGGTGGTGGTAGGTTATTTGTAGGTGGTGAAATTAGTAATAATAACAACTTGGGAAAGACTGGTATTATTATTGGAACAGACGCCTCTCCCTGTATTCAGCAAGGAAATAGTCCAGGTCCAGGTATTGTAGGCGTAACTTCCGTCATTGTTGAAAACTTTAGCTCTCTAGCAGTCACACAACAACAGCAGCAGAGTGCAGCAGCGCAAAATAGTCAGCATCATTCTCAGGCAACCAGTTCGGAAGGTAAATAACAAAATATCTATCTTGTCTTTTTTTTGTTTTTTTACAAAAAATAAAAATGTTTTGAGCTTACAACCTGCAGTCCAGTGACTTTCAAAAAATCAGCATATAATGAGGAAAAGAAGCGTAAATTTGAATTCAAACGTACATAGGTATAATGTTATTTTTGATTTTTCATGGAAATGCTGTCCAGTTAAATTCAGCAGCATTACAAATCACGTAAGACAATAAATAAAATCTTTCAATCACTACCAGTTTTCGTTCAAGAAAGTTTAGATTTTTATAATCAGCATCATAATATTAATATTCAAGTGCTAATGTACTTTCATTCGGCGAAAAAAGAAGAGAAAATGTATGCATACATGGAGAATGATTGTATGTATCTACCTATATCAAAGAGCATTGCATCACATCAAAGAAATATTCATATTATTATTATTATTATCAGTTGACTACAGACAGATGTGTTAAAAGGAAAGTCATACAAATTCACAAAATTTCTCTTGTAAAATGTATTAGCTTTTATAAACTCAACCAAATACAATACTCTTCACTTCAACATTACTCGTTATATAAATATACATACATACATAACTAACATAACTATAACAAAACGTGCATTTCATATTGGATGACGGACTGAAACAGCGTGTGTGTGTGTGCAGTGTGCATGTGAGATTGTAGTAGTATTGCTGTGACGAGCACATTTTATATGAGAACAGAAGAAGAGTCAAGCCAGTTCGTTCCTTTTTTCCTGTGTGTAATGCAAGAATCATTCGGCCCCGGCGTGATAGGCCAGTGATTAGAAGTTAGTAGTTTTATGGTGCATGCAAGCAAAGAGTTTTTTAACTTGAGAAATGTTACAACGGCAGCACCAGACTCAACGATGTAATAATTTTGACGTTCTATAGGTATATAAGTGCTGCATGTGTTGCGTATCCTGATGATATGCCATTCTTCTATCTCTTCTTGCCTGTCGTTGTTTGATGTGTAATGACGGCTTCTCACAACCAACAGCACGTCGAATATCTCACAACAAACACACATCATCAATTTATATGCATGTATTCACTGTTAAAATAATTTTGCATGTTTTACTCTCACCCCGCAATAATCGTTAGTATTGGTTTTAAAAGCAATTTTATTGATATATTAAGTGATTTTACCGAACAGATAAATAAAATGGTGCTTTGGTTTTAAAAAAAAATATAGTTTCAAAATTCCAAAGACACAATATAATAAACGTTTTGTTTAATGTGACGGATTGGAATTGGTTAAGTTAAATCAAGATTATATTTTTATGCAAAAGGTCTGTGGAAAATTCCATTTGTTTTTAAACCAAATTTATAATTTCATTTAATTATCTTCAAAGGGAACAGTTCGACTTGGTGCTGGATCTTTAAAATCGAGATAATCGCTAACCTGCTCAAAAAGTCAAAATATTGCTCTTTTAAAGAACTAATTTTATTATTGCATATGATTTTACAAATAAATAAAATACTGGAGTACGAAATCTCAAAAATGCGTGACAATTAATCACTTTTCCAAAATTTAGTCAAGGTACTATACTCCTGAGCATTCTTGGGTTTGGTATGGTTAGTAAAAGTATTTTTTATTTAAACAAGGCTTATCATTTATATGCAAAAGTGAAACAATAGGCGTTTGTATTTGCTGTACAAAATATTTCGTTTGCTCAGCATTTTACCACTTTAACAATTTTGGACTGTTCGTCATGAAATTGATACGAGCATCTGTTTATATAATAATAACTTTATGTTAAAGCCTGTTTGACTGGCTGTATGGTGTAAAGCGTATAACAACTTATTCATGATACATTGACGTTTAATATAATTGCTAGTCACAGTCATGCATTTAAAGCTTATATTATATTATTAACAGGGATTCTGCTAGCTGAGTATCTGACAGCTTAGCTTACTTGACGAATTTTTGTTGTTGCTAAAAAAATCAACAATTTGGTTAGAGACCAAAGTCCGGTCTTTCCCCGCTGAGGTGTGTGCCTGACCTTCATTGTAAAAAATGGCATAGAATTAAACTTCAGTCTGCAATTTTTAATTGTACAAGTTGATTTTATTTTTTCATATATGTAGTACAAATTAGTACAATAAACTGTTCTAATCTGGAGTAAAAATGCTGTGTAGTTAATAGAAAAAACGTGCTTTATACAGAAAATATACACGCCTATTTACAAAAGTAATGTCTACCTACCAATAAGAAAATTCTGACTTGAAACGAGGAATAAATGCTACGAGAAAATGCTCTTCCACTACTCCGTATTTTATTTTTGGTCAGATACTTTCTAGCCCAACCAGCAATACATTCCTTTTAATTTTTTTTTTACAAAAAAACCTTTAAACCGTTTAAAATATGGTTTTATTTATTATATTATTATGCATTATTTTTGGTCCCCATTCCCCAAAGTTTTGTTGCTCAAAACAAAAATAACAATATTATTTAAGGAAAACTCTATTTCTTTTCCTTCATATTTATTGTTTAAAACTCAAAACAAAATATTATGGTGATAATACACATACCTACCTAAATAGATTGTATAAGACCATGTCTGACTCACTGCTTTTGAGATAAAGGGTGTCGTTGTTGACTCTACTAGTAGATGTATAATCGATCCAAAAATCTACCAACATTCTCTCGTAAATGAATTGAAGCACATTTTCTGTCTTTTGTGCTTGGTGGTCTTGTCTTGAAAAGCTGAATTTCTAATATATCTGCTGTAAACTACTTTTTCTATACGCGTAAATATACGAGTACAAAGAGCAACTAAAATAACTTTTTGAAACTGTCTTATATCACTATCAGTGTTTCCAATTTCACGGTTACTTATAGGTATGCATCAATTCCTTTCGCTTATGGATCTTGCTAAGATCGTAGATTATACAAATTGCATTGAAATCATATTAAAATTACAGCACATCTTTGATCTTTTATTCTGGACGTTGTCCTGAGTAAGTTATCCTTAACATGATGGTCTTCTTACTAAAGTTGGTAACGCATATTTAAATAAATTAGTAAATGTCAGATAGTTGACTCTGAAAAAAAAAATTACACGCTGACTGTGTGTGATCACTGTTACATTTTACATTTTATCAATGATGCTCATTTTTTTCCTTGAAAGACATGCCCTAATAAGGATCATATTAGTTAAATGTAGAGTTGGTTAAATCAAATGCTAAACAAATAAATAATATGCATACAACATTTAATCTTAATGGCAAGTCGAACATCATAAAAGTGCCATATGCTGTCGATCTCACATTACTGGCTGGTTTGAATTGAATTGATATGTACACTACTACTGCTGATATTTGAGTTTGGATTAAGTAAGACTTTTTAAACTGATTGATGGATCTCTATAAATAACTACATATTATGTACCTATTTTAAATAATGCCTTCTTCTTAAACTCATTTGAATGAATTTAAAAATGAGCCAATTTAGCAAATATTATCAACACACACTTGGACAACTAGCTGACACCAGAACTAAAAATTAAGTTCATTGTCTCCGTCATTGTAAAGGCATTTTGTTTTCCTGTGGTTTAGTAATTCCCCAATTCCTGCAACAAAAAGAATGCTGTGGAACACTATGCGTCATCATCAGCAAAAGAAACCAATATGTGATATGTAGGTATGTATGTTGCAGTTCAAGCCCTCGGAAAAGTGCCTAGTGTGATATTATTTCAGCAGCAACTACATACTGCATTGTTCCATTTTAGTACAAGTGAACTCGGTGTACTTAAAAGATAGTAAGAAAGATGACAAATGCAAAAATAATGAGAAAAACACTGAAAATATTAATGCAGGACAGTAAGTCAGAGGCGAATGTGTTTGGATTTTATGCAACTTATAACTTTTACGATGTCGTTACGATTTCGTCTCACCGCAATGACTAAATTCATATTATAATAGTAGTTTATGGTTAGGCTTCTTAGGTAGAATCACTTACTAACATATTGTTTTTTTGGAAGTTATCGAAATGAAAATGACGAATGTCTTTTAAGATAATAACAAATATTTGTCTGACCATTGCAAATACATTTTAGATGAAAACACAAAGAGGCTGCATGAGTCAGTGAAAATGAGTATTGCTTAAAACGAACCACTGCTTAGAAATCCTTTTTACTTGTGTGGAACAGACCAATGTGTCAACAACAGCTATGAAAATTTGATTTAAAAAATTCAATTTACTTGCCTAACTCATTAATACAATATTAAACCCTACAAGTGACAGTTAGTGTTGATTAATCCGAATAATAACTCATCGTCACTTTATTTTCTGTCGTATTGTTCTGGGGAAACGGGAAGAAAAGGTGGCAACAACAGAGTAATAATTTGAGCAAGAGATTAAATTTGAAAGTTGATTAATCCGAATAATAACTCATCGTCACTTTATTTTCTGTCGTATTGTTCTGGGGAAACGGGAAGAAAAGGTGGCAACAACAGAGTAATAATTTGAGCAAGAGTATCTACAAGTACATTTGAAAAGTATCTACAACTATATTTAATTACAACAGTTAAAATAAACAGGAGTGATTTTGAAAACTATCTCTAACTTGTGGTACATGATACGTTTCAATGTGTTTTCATCCAGTAAACGATAAAAGGTAATAAATATTTACGAGATTTGTATATTACGGTTGTCTAGAACAGAAGCTTTATTTTTTGACATGATAACATGCATGGTCTCTAGAACTTGTGTCCATTTCATTAGTTCCAGATGAGACGCTGACACACGATTCCATGTACACGAATTTTTATGTCTTTTGGTTTTCTTAAAAGTAGATGCTTGTCCTTCCTTACATACATACATACCTACATACTTTATTAGAGTAACCACCAAAAAGCATGTTGATTGCATGACTCATTCTTCCTTTTTGACTGTTTCTCTCAAAAGGTTGCTTCAGAAATAAGGTACCAAGCATGTTTGTTGATACGATTGCTAATCTTTGCTTCAAGCTAGATGATAAGTCTAGCTATAGCTGTGACAGACCATTTCTATACGACAAAGGGTAACACATTTACATGCATTTTACTAAAATATTTATATGTCTTTTGGTTTTCTTAAAAGTAGATGCTTGTCCTTCCTTACATACATACATACCTACATACTTTATTAGAGTAACCACCAAAAAGCATGTTGATTGTATGACTCATTCTTCCATTTTGACTGTTTCTCTCAAAAGGTTGCTTCAGAAATAGGGTACTAAGCATGTTTGTTGATACAATTGCTAATCTTTGCTTCAAGCTAGATGAACAGTCTAGCTATAGCTGTGACAGACCATTTCTATACGACAAAGGGTAACACATTTACATGCATTTTACTAAAATATTTAAAATCTTATTATTTATGAATTTATACCAGGATTTAAAAATTAAAAAGAAACTGCTTGTGAGACTTAAATTCGCAAATGTGCAAACTTTTATTCTGATAAGATCACAGAAGAGGATTTATGTTAATCTAATGATGTAATGGACAAGTTAACATGCTCAGATGATAAAGGATTATTAGTGGTAGCTAAATAGAGTCTATATAATGCATTATACATTTGACACGGGAAGACACATATTACCTATCATTGAAGTTACTTGCACAGACTACAGGCAGATGTCAAATATTTTATTGCTAAACTAAATCGTTTGAAACTGAATCTACTTATTCTACATACCTAACCGCATGAACATTCATTGCGACAGACAGATTAATGAGATGACAATTAAATTACATCTTGCTGAAAGCAAAAAGACACATACATTCTCATATTACATACATGGCACATAAAAAATGATGACGTTCACGTATCATCTTGCTAAAGTATGCACTTTTGGAAGAAGATCAATAAAATGCAGAATATTAATATTGCATAACTGAATTAAAAGTATTCGTTTCTGGAGACACCTCTGTGGGCACGAAATTATACTCATATTAACAACTTTCGTTTATTACACACGCGTCTCTTATGTTTTCCTCTCTACTACAGTGAAAATACTAAACTTTTACGCTATATTGTTGTATTACATGCATTAAGTGGAAATGTCAAGTTGATTGGGTGTGTGCATGCAATACTGTACTAAGTAAATACGATATGCCATTGCCACCTCTTCTAAATATATTGCAACTTTACTCACAGTCTCTCATCAAATATCTCTGTCCCATACATCCAGATCATGTCAAAAATTGTGTATGTACCTACTTATCTAAAGCTGATTTTCTCCTCTTGGGACGGCAGTATATTGGTGGTGGCGGTGGTGCTAGTAATATCCAGTGAATCTCTACGTCACCTACACTTGTAACAGACGCATCTTGATCGTCGTTGTCGTATATCGTGGTAAAAGCATGCATAAAAACCACAGTTTTTGTGTTTTGCTTGTCACTCAGTAAGTGACAGCAAAACTGGGAACAACTGAGAAGATAAATAGAGGAAGAAGAAAATTTACCGGCTCCTCTCCTATTTTTTTGTTCTTGTTGTTGTTGCTGTTTGACAAGTTGTGAATGATTTTCCAAGGAAGTATAATATGTCAACAAAAAGCTAAGGGACTAGCTGTGCATCTTCTTGTTTTCAAATGTGATATACTACAGAGATCTCGTTACTGTGTGATTTAATAATTGTGCTTAAAATGGAAGTTGCTACTTTTGGATATCTCAGTCAATTGATTCAAAAGCCGCCCTTGATAGATTTTAATTCATATCATCAAAATCATCAGCAGCAACATGCGTACTCTTCGTCGAAAAGTACACAATATACAATGGATCAACAACAACATCATCATCATCAATATGATAGAAGGAACGTTAGCAGTAGTAAGTACCACACTGACTTTATTTATTTTTTCTTTTGATGAATGAACGTCTTGTGCTAAGGAGAAAAATGGCCATGAAAACTCATGGGCTCTATGACCCGATCGTCGACCCACCACCACCACCACCACCGATGTTGCTGCTGTCACGCTTGTTTTTTTTCTATGCGAGAAACCCAGTAATAACGGCAAAGGATGAGCTTTAAGTTTGAAGTCGAGCTCCTCCAATAAAAGTTTAGTGAACAGTGCTCTGCTGATAGTATATCTTATCATGCCATCAATCAGATATTATGTATCATCATGTGATGGAATTGCATAAAGCATAATTTCTAGGATTGCATAACCTTGAATTTTGAAACAAGGACATGAATATACCTATATGTGAATCTCATTTTTTATATACTTATGTGTGTATTTTATATATACAGATACCACAGTAAATGTACATGAATATTTTACTCTTCTTAAAATGAACGTCAGCAGCAGCAGGTTTGGAAATCTGATAAGTCTTTTTTTTACCATACTACATATGTACATCCTACGATAAACCATGTTAAGTCTTCATTTCATTTTTGTTATTTGATTTATTGCTCCTATAAAATAAATCTATACCTAATCGCAAAGTTTAAAAAAATATTAAATCATTCATCTTTTCTTTATACACGTAACTGTGTTTAGAATTACAACTAGAGCATTCACTGGAGAAAATAAAAAATAAGTACAAAAACACAGTATAAAATAATATTATTAGCAACACCGGCACCAACTGAAATAAAGCTGGTTTGTATTCTAAGATGAGACGATGAGGCTTTGATATCAGAGTAAGCATGCATTACACATGTTCTTTATATGATATTACTCCCCATGTACATCATTCATATCCGTTTTTATCCAACTAGTTACTCTATCCAACTCGGTGACCAGCAACCGTTATTGCTGGAGCACTTCACTTCACATGCACATTATCACTCACACTTGTTGCTGCTGCTGCAGACGAAGCAGCAAGAAATATTACTATAATATTATATATTGAAAATCCTTAACTTTCAAGTATTTTGTACGTGATAGAAAGAGAATCATATATTTTATCGGTTCAATCGACATTATCATCAAATCCATTGTAAGTTGTTTTCCCGTATCAAATTCAGCATTGTACACCTCATTGGAAAAGTTTTGGCACTAATCACATCAGCAAATATGAAATTTATCCACTGCTGTCATTATTGATATTGACACATTCAGTTTGCTGTTTGTCGTGTATGTACTTAACCAATTTCATTGCATTAAAAGAGGAGAGGAAAGGTGAACGTTTCTTATCTTTCATTGACATTTTTTACTTGACATGTATAGGAAAGGTGGTAACTAGTGACAGATGAAAGTTGGTGGGAGTAACAATAACGCAATCATTGCCGCACAGTGGTACAAAATGTTCTCATCATAGCATTGAAAGTGTTTGTCATTTTAGGCAACGAGAAAAGGTTTCAACAGGGAACACTTTCAATGAGCAAGTAGCACCCGGCATTTCCACCCAGTTGAGTAGGCACCACTGTTAGGTTTTGACAATGAAATGGTGTTGTGTAATTGATAGCAAATATAAAACTGTTAATGTGTTGGTTTATAATGTGTAAAGTGGACAATCTGGAGAAAAAACATTATACTTGACAGACAATGCTGTTTGTTTATGTAAAAAAAAGTGCAAACAATACTAATTTGAACATCCTTGTGGTCATCAGGTAACACAACAATTGAAGGATCCTTAGCAATGGGACACGCAACGGATTTAGGAGGCAGTTCGCCTCATAATAACACGGGGAGTAATGGGACAGCAAATGGCGGTGGTACTAATGGACCTTTGATGGGAATAGGTAATTATTGTCTGGTTTCTAATTACCTATCCATATTTTGTACTTGCTTTGCTTTTGGTATTTATTTATGTTTAGATATAAATGTAAAGAACTAAACATTGGCCTATTACTATCATAATACCTATGTAATCATTTATCAATCATTCGTTTCATTTTAGCGGTTCAAAATGAAAGGGACCGTATTAGTTGTCGCCGACCAAGCTTTGAGGACACGACCCTTACCACAACAAACTCATTAACAATGGCTAGTCTCACACAAGCAGACATGCTAGCAAGGCAGTCATCCAATTACGCTGAGGTAAGACTTTCACTTTAATTCATTTTTCTTCTTATTTGGTCAATGATCGATCATTAGTACGTCATAAATAGAACATGCATTCATGCATGAACTTTAAGCATAAAATTCATACACGCTTTTATAAAGCCAGACTGAATTGTCAGGATTTTTCCATTGCATGTAAATGTTATCAAAATGAAAAATAGGGGTCACAGCAAATAAAATGAGATATTATATAATAGTAGTTTTGTAATAGTAAAACATTTTGCTGCAAAAACCCTAGTTGACCACGTATGTAATAATAATAATAATAATGGCAATTTTTATACCAAGTTCCTTATATAAATACATTGACATTATATGATAATATGCATGTAGATAAACATGCGTCTATGGAACTAGATATCAATTTCACTGCATAAAGTTAATTTGGCATTAATTCCTCTACCACATCTTCACGCACGTACACCAAAAAAGAAGGGGTAAAACCACGCTTCCATGAAGATGTCAAATGAAAGATGAAAGTAAAAATCACGACTTTTTCTCGTGTTCAGTCCCAGACGAAACTTTTATTTTAATTCTATTTTGGTGACATAACATTAAGTTGAAGTGATGATTTACACTCTGACACATCTTGTCTAAAGATTCGCTTGCGTGAAACTTAATATTGAGGAAAAGGAAAACTGTAAGCAAAAGAGTGTTTATAATTTAAAAATTATGATACAAGAAAATACAAGATTTTTTTTATCACACACACGTTGTGCTAATGAATGTTGAGGATAGAAATAGATAGGTTACAGGATTCATGTAGTAAGTTAGTAATGGTTTTGAAGTATAGGTACATACACTCAAAAGTTTGAGGTTGTTATAATTTGTAAATGCAACGAAAAAATGTATGAGATTATGTGTATAACTGCGAGGATGTCTCAAGTTCAGAGATTTGCAATTAACAATCTTACTTAATATGGGTAAAGACTTTAAACTAAAAACTACTGATCACGTGGTACCGGAGAGGAACAAGTGAAAAGTCCAAGCAGGTACAGAAGTCATGATTGATTGACCCTAATAAAATATGTTTATGTACATAAATTAGTAAAGTAGAACCTTGTCTTCCAACCGTCAAACATGAAGAAGCTGCAACGTAATTTATTACAGCTTCACTTTCTTGATGCGATTGATTCTACAACTTTATAAATATATAGACATTTAATATATTATATATTCACATATTTACATTCTTCTAAACAAGATATAAAATGGAAAAAGAAATGAATGTCTGCTGTCAAAAAATTCCGGATGCAAACTTTTATGTTCATTTTTAAGAGGAAATGTCTCGAATTGTTTGATAACTAATTGAAATGTGTAGTTAGCTAACATTACGTATTTATTTATAACTTCTTCTCAATTACTTTTCATAAATCAGGAATGAAGAATATAAAGCACTAATGAATTCTTACGACTGCTTACATTATAAATAATAGAGCACAGAAATTACAGAATGTACTCAATAATTGAATTGAATTTAAAAAGTGCTATTTTGCTTGTTTCGTTTCAAAATAGGTGACTGATTTGGGAATGATTCGATCCAAGAAAATTGCCACCGTAAATGATATATGTGACTCAATGAAAATGCAACTTCTTGTGCTAGTTGAGTGGGCAAAATATATTCCAACATTTTGTGATTTGCGTTTAGATGATCAAGTAAGTTCAATCAAAAGCAGTGAGCAGAAAAATGTAATGAGAGGGCAAAGCAAGCGTTTATCTTGTTACCAGTCTTAAATTATCATCGTATTATTTTCTCCCGGTAGGTTGCTCTGTTAAGAGCCCACGCTGGAGAGCATTTACTGCTTGGTGTGGCTAGGAGGTCTATACATTTGAAGGATGTGCTTCTTTTGGGAAATGACTTTATTCTTCCAAGGCAAGCAGCTGGTAAGTTTTGAGGGCTTAAAAAACTGTATAAGCTTGCGAAGATGCATGTATAGTTTTTTATGAGTCTACCAAATTTCACTTTCTTATCGATATGAATGCATTAAAAGTGATGACATTTTGTTTACTGATGGACTGGTATTGAACGACTTTTGTACATGCAACCGTCATCAAAAACTGTACCGTCTTACTACTGTCGTGGGAATTGCATCAAGTTTTCAATAATTTATTTTAAAGGTTCTTATCTGATTTCTCTTAACTTGGGGGAAATTGGAGATAACGTATTTTATCTTTTTAAAATTATGCAATAACTGTGCAAGATTACTACAGTAGTAGCTAGTATATCATACTGAACTCTGGAATCTAGACTCTACAGTTGAATTCAATTTGGTTTTAATTTTCTACTATTATTCCTTCTTTTTTCAGATGTAAGCCGAGTAAGTTGCCGAATCATTGATGAGCTTGTCAAACCATTTCGAGATATAAATATTGACGATACAGAGTTTGCCTGTTTAAAGGCCATCGTCTTTTTTGATCCAAGTAAGATCAAGATTGAAAAAAATACTATAAATAAAAATATGGTAATGTACGAGATACAATCTGAAAAGAAGCAGATTTATTCAGTTTCTAAGCTGTAACTGGAAAAGTATCTTGATAAAGTACTTTTCCATGATGATGCTCTTTGACTGCTGCATGCATGCATTAGCATGATGAGCTATAAAAATGTAATACCTAATGTCTTGTTGCATTGCTTACGTGTACAACAGACGCTCGAGGTCTTGGTGAGCCGCACCGGATAAAAGCTTTACGCTACCAAGTACAGCTTCTTTTGGAAGACTACATAAGTGATCGACAGTATGATTCTAGAGGAAGATTTGGTGAGCTACTTCTAGTCCTTCCAGCACTCCAATCTATAAGCTGGCAAATGATTGAACAAATTCAATTTGCCAAGCTTTTCGGAATGGCCAGAATTGACAATCTCCTTCAAGAGATGCTTCTCGGAGGTGGGAAAAAATTATTTAAAATATTCTGTAAAAATTAAAATGGTTCTCTGATACACAGTAAATCTGTGTCGAATGCCAAAATAACATGAAAATATGTCATTTTTGATAGGGGCAGAACAAGGAAACACAAATAATGCCCCAGCACCTGGAGAAAATGAAGTGTCCCTTACAACATCGTCGGATGTGACAACGGGAACAAGTGATGGTACTTCAACACTTGTCTCAGCAGCACCCAACTCCACCACTGGTCTCATGGCTCTTTCAGATGAAGACTCTGTTGAGCACACCAATTTCGGCATGGTCAATCCCACTAACAGCTCACATTCCTTACCGCTTGGGTTTAAACAGGAGCCGCTAATGGATACAGACCCTAGATACGCTTAAGGCTCCCATATTACATTTCATAACACAATGTCATACTATCTTTTAGAAAGCTTAAAGCAATCAGTCTGAAAAGCCTGATTGGATATTCTTTTACAAAACATACGTTGTTTTTGTTTCTTTTATTGAATTTATAAAGATATACCTTTGCCAAAATAATAGTCAAGTAAGCGTTAAGTTTAGATAAACAGTTACGTTATATTTGTTTACTTTTAGCTTCACAACTCACAAAGTCAGTTTACAATAACCTGTAAAATTGTTACATAAATCTTCGCAATTTAATTTTTGTTTAGTTTTCTTTACAGTCAAAATGTCTTACACTACTGCGAATTAAGTCTACAAAATACGAATATTGTTGTGATGAACCGACAATGTGTCAATGTCCAATTATTTTTTGATTGATACAATCATCCTTATATTTGCTGTTATAGGCATGGAAAGTTGGAAACTCTCACTATCAACATACTTTCACTATTACATTAGAATATTGTAATCGTATATATTATTGTAATTATTTAGGTAGCCAAATTTTGAATAATTGTTTTGAAGTAACATACCTAATATCAATACCTAAACAGTGCAATGCACTTGTTTGGCCGTCACAAAAAGCCTTGATAATTGCATGTGTTTTTTAAACTTTACAAACAAAAGGTATAAAGTTTTTGAAAGTAAATCAAGTGCATAACTAAATAATAGAATGTAACTGCGACGGAATACTGTAAGTGAAAATACTAAAAGATACTTTTTATTCTTTTCCACTGAAGTCATCAATATCTATGTTGATTTATAATATATTTAGTTAACTTACTAGTTTCATTAATACAACTACTATTCCTTGTAAAAAATCAACAAAATTGCTTCCAAATTAAAAAAAATATACCAATATATTTAGTGCAGAAATGGAATTCGAAAATTATATTAAAATAGATATTCAGATTATTTCTGATGGACGTTCTCATCCTTAAATATTTTTTAATTAAATTAATAAATTCTTGACACACGAGATTTTACATAATGTTTTTTGCCTGTCTGAATACGGCTTAGAACATTTTGAATTTTCTTGCTTCCATGTATCGGCAGCTATATTATTTTTCCAAAAAGACCGATATTAGTGATGATATTGATATTAGAATGAAATAATTGCCAACAACAAGGCGTTCAAAAACTTACTATTATATAGTCACATTGAACATATAGATATATATACTGTATTACCTGGATTTATATACCTAAGAGAATTTTGAGAAGGAAAACATATATTATGTCACTGTACACAAAAAAAGTAATATTAACTTTTTAAAACCTTTACCGTCAAGTTAGTATACGTGATTTAGTGTTAAGCTTAATTAAAACCCAGGGCCAATTTGGATGTACAAAACATCTGAGTCTGTTATAATGCTCATTGTTGTTATTTTTAAACTCGTTTTATATTTTGCGGACTACATAAAAATGTGTACATATAAAATACAGATTCTATGTTATTATAACTGAAAATCAGATTTATTTATTTTAACATGTTATGTCTTCACCAGACAATCAGTTATATTTTAAACTTTTGTTGCAATTTTTTTTCTTAAAAATAGTGACCTAGTGTAACTGTAATTTTAAAAATGTCTAAATAAATATTTTATGTATTCTGTCAAGAAGTATCCTTATTGTAGACAATAGGATGTTAGTGTATTATTTTGTTTCATCATATTGTTGGCCTTTGTAAATATAGTAGCAGTACATTGTATAATTAATTGCGAATTTTAGCAAACTTTTGAATGGATGCTGACTGGCACTTATTTTCTGTTGTGCTTTATATTATGTAGAAGGCAGAAAGAATGATATTTTGCCACTAGAACATTGATGTGATTTTTAACGAATTTGAATTGATAGTATATTTATCAAAAATAAAAATTTTAAAACGTGAAACGAATAATTAAATTATTCGAATTATTTTTTAAAAATTTGATGTTTTCTCCATATTTTTTCTACATTCGTACATAAAGACGTGAGCATTTCCATAATACACACCTATACATACATAATAAGTATTCGTAAATGTAGTGTGCTGTTTAAAGATTCACGCGCCGAAATTGGACTAATATTTAATCTCGCGTTTGTAAACGTGTACATAGAGCCTAGTTGAAAATGTTTAAAGCACACACATGATAAGTCACATAACGGGAATAAGCTTAAAATCGAGAGGGTTTTCTAGCCGAAGAATACACAAGTAATTAGGAAGGCAATAAATACATAATACAGAAAAGGAGCTGATGATGATGGTTAACAAAAATTACCCTATAAAAAGTAATTAGCAAGCCAAAAGACCTACATAATCGACAAAACAGATCATTAAATAATGGACCAACAAGCAATAAGACATTAGATGTATGGGAAGAAAGAATTGTTCCCTCTATGTATTTTAATTATACATAATTTTCCCAGTTTTCTTTTTTCTATTAGTTCAATTAGCTAGGACTAAAATCTAAAATTAGTAAACTTGGCTTAGCCCAGTTACAGCTCAAGTAATTATGAAGTTAATTTCTACAAGAACAAAATGCATACATTACTTTGTCTTTGCTACTGAATTTACATAAAATACTAAGGTTGGATTTTTTCTATATATAGTTAAAGATAAATCGAAAAAGCAATGTTTACAAGATCGTTTGTTAGATACTATTTAACCACAACGAAATATTCTTTGAAAAATCGATTATTGAATATTGAACTGCGATATTGATGCCAGACACTAATAACATGGTATGATAAATACAATATATGTACATAGTACATAGTACCTCTACCTATATACCTAGATCTCATAGCCCGTTAAATTAAGGAGCAGTAAAAGTGGATTAGGAGCAGTGTATTAGGTGTGTGTACGGTTTTTTTTACCGGAGTTGGTTACTCATTTTAGAAACCACATCATTTTTTAGTTTAGCTTCATCTCTTAAACTCAAGTTCATACCCGTTATTGTATATGGTTCATTAAAAAAGAACTTTCTTTTCCCTGCTACTTATGTACAACAATAGGTGTAAACATATGTAGATTAATGTATTTAAAAAATTTGAATTTATACTGCATACGACAGGATTTTTTTGAAAATCAATTTATTCGTCAATTCTAATTCTTTTGAAAACATGATTTGGGATGTTCTCTCTTTTTAGATTACTCTAAGAACGGAAATAAGCTAAATTGAGGAATGGTTTCTGCATCAAGTGTACGGAGTGATCAAATGAATGAAAGGAGAATACAAAATAACAGAGTTTTATGGCATGTATGATTATGTGAATGAAGCTAGATTGTTTAGCAAAACAAATCTTGTATTATATCGTGTATGCATGTTTAGTTAAATGATCTAATATTAGTATTTTACTGCTCTTATTTTGCTTTCTCTTCAAGCTAATGCTCATTCTCTCAAATTGTTGGATGTTGACAGTCATAATTGCCTAATTTAAGGCCAACTAAGGTGCAAATGAATATTTTTTTGTTCTTTCAATTGTGGATAGTGTAGTTTAAAAGACAGGTACGGCACAAATGCATGATAAAATCATTTAAAAAATAAGAATAGATATAACCTATTACAACTTATAAAGACATTTTTAGCACCATTTGGATAATTGTATATGCATGAGGCAATTGTCTTTATAAAGCAAGAACCTTCACTACTTTTACATTACTTATTTCATATGCAGAAATGTTACATAAACGGAGCATTGTGTTGCATAAAATTGCAGTGTCGTTTTTTACTCAGTATTCGCCTAATATTCATTTAATGTAACAACAAGCATGCGTGGAATTTACAGAGATTGTAGTTTGCTATGTTGTTGCTATAAAATTATTCGTCCTTGAGAAACCAGCGTGGAAGGTCATGGTGGGCAGCTGCTGATGCTTAACTGGACAACTATCTATGTGTAAGTTTTTTGTTAATCCAAAAACATTCAAGTACAAAAATTTTCAGTTCGGCACTTTTGTCTCTGTTACAGCAGTCAAATAATACCAAGTAAAAAGTACTTAAATATCCAAATCCTTTGCCCATTGTGACTCTGTACATGTTACACTCAAGTGTAATTTCCCATTTAAATGAGAACAGGGTTAAAAAGGCGACGTATGAACCTAGCTTGTTAATTGAAACATTTCATCTATTAACAGAACAAAACAACGCTTCTGGTCCATGATCCAGGAAACGTCTGAACGAGGGTTTGCTTTTGTTTAGCACATGTTTTCTTCATACACTGTTAGGAAAAGACCTTTTTTGTTTTCCGTTGTATTTTATAGCTGTTTTGCTTCCCTACGTAAGGACCAAGGGTACTCGTCCTCGCGGTTCAATATCCTCAAATGCATTACGACTGAAACATACAAAAGAACTTGGCTTGCAAGGAAGCTTTACATATTTACGGAAAAATGTTGATTATGTTGGTCAGGATTTTCT
>JAHZMT010003525.1:0-21956 GCA_027743785.1 Sinhomidia bicolor
ATATATCATGTCATGTATGTATTATGTACATAGGCAATAGGTATGCAGCACGGAATGAGTGGCATTCCTCGGCTATGAAGACATTAAGAGTGCTGTAGTGTCGGTGCTTGCAAAACAGTGAAGTTAATGATGATGGATGGCAACGAGAGACTTTTTTTGCAAAATGCAGTGCTGCTGCAGTAATGCAGAAAAAAAGGGAGGGAAATGTCCACTGGGAACATAGTAAGTAATGCATGCTTGAGATTCATTACCACCGGCACGACACTGCTACACTACTGCCACTGCCACCGACTCGGGAGGGACCTGAACAACTGAACTGAACTGACGTAGTAGCAGTAAGCCAAATACCAACTTGCTTGTTATCGGCTTAAATAAAATGCTTATTGTATGTATACATATGTGCCTTGGTAATTATTATGTATAATGTAGTATCTTGTGACCCCATTCTGGAAATCCATTTTTTATCCATTTTATCCATTTAGTTAAAATCCACAATATTGTCTCGAAACAGTCGAAACCTTAAGTAGGTAATACCTACTACATAATGCGGGAAAATATCAAGTAGTCTGTTTTACAATAATAATAAGCATGTATTTTGACAAGCTCAATTAGCTTTCTAAATTTTTTTAATACGTCTTATTATCAAATTATCAATTTGAGAAATGGATAAAAACGGATGGTGTGTAGGTGGAAGACAAAAATGAGCCTTTTCTGAAGCAATTACTTTCCGACGAGTTTATTAGGATAATGTAAAGGAGAGCGGTAAAGGTGAATTCCATCGGAGTGAGGAGAGAGGAACACGGAAGTCTACATTGCTACAACAACAAGCTATAGTAGGAACTAGGAATGACGCAAACCGTCAGAATCTGCGAGAGACCGATGCATCAATAGTTCAAATTTAAAGAGATGGCTACATGATATTATGAATGATGGTGATAAAAAATCATATTATTACATTTTGATTTGACATTAGTTGACTCACCGAGTTCATATACATACGCTATATAAGAGGGTATTGTTCGGTATGCTCTCTTTTTATAAAAGAAGAAGAAGACGAAGAAGAAGAAAAACAAAACATCGTTTTAGATAAAGAAACTGTTTGTCTTATCGGGAAAGATGTGTAAGACTACGCTATCCGTATAAAGTTCAACGAAGGATCCTATATATATGGGATTTTTTTGAGTATGACAGCATATTATTATTATATTATGGCTTTTTTAAGAAGACTATATGAAAGCTCGGTAATTTTGATATTAATAAAAAATACCTTACTACCATACATGCATACCATTTATATACCACATCTCCATTAAACGCTAATTAAGACAAGCAGCAAAATTTGATTTCCTTTTTGTACTCAATTATTATTATTATTAATCTTATTTCTTTGCAAATTCATATCTGTCCGCTAAAATATTGGAACTGAGCGGAAAAATCCTGGGTAGATTAGAACGGACATCGGAGCACTTGGCACTGCTGCTTGTTTAAATATTTCTTGGCTGTGCCAGCGGAAGGAGCTTCTGCTTTTATGAATTTTACTATTTTTCATTCTCAGTTGTAATCGGGAAGGTTTACATTTCAGATTGGTTTTTTAGTGTCTTATCATCGTCTTCGTTGAACAATAACAGTTCAGAATAGAGGTAGTTCAAAAATCCGCTTGCCGTTAGTTACGAACGAGGTTTGTAAGTGCCTCATAATAATAATAATAATAATACGTGATGATCGAGTAACTTTATTTATTTAATTGTTTTTAGTATCGGATTGTTCGAGTATTGAAGATCAACAAAAATTTTATTGTGTACGCCTCTGAAAATCCTGTAGTGTCGTCATCTTTCCAAGTTGCACGAGAGAAATAAAAATTTGTGGAGTGGAGAGTTCATCATCATCACTTAAGCAGATAATTAATTTGAGAACAACGCCATTCATTGGAGATTTAATGTGACAACTGTACCCTTTTACCAAAAATACAACAGCTGAACATCAAACAGGTGAGTGTGGCAGCACCAAAACTAATTACACTTTTTAATTAAAATTAAACTGAAAATCATAACCGTTTGAAAATGTAAATATGATGGTCTGATAAAAGTTGTTTTTGTGATTTGTTGCTGCTGGTTGGTAAACTTTTGGACTTTTTAAAGATATGATTATTATTGTTATTATTCTCTTTTCTTTCATTTTATATTTTAAAATTATACTTATTTTGCTAGTTTGTGCTTCGTACTTTCTCAGCCCTCCATCATCACTGGAAGAAGCAAGGGAACAGGTGAAACCTCTGGTTTTGGGGAAAATGTCGTTTTTACGGAGTGTCATTACTGCTGAGAACTGTAAGTCAAAGTCAAATTTTTGCTTCCGATCTAAGTTTAATTAAGATGTAGAAATGATATTATTTAACTCTTTATTAAGTTGTTTTATTATTTGGATAATATTTTGATCTTATTATTCCACCCAGTTCAGGTCAAGAAAATTGACATTAACAGTAACATTTTGTATTTATTTTTCAGTCTTCATAACGGTGTTCCCGGCATTAGTGGTTTCTACTATCGCGCTAATTTATTCAATTGTAAGGGAGCTTTGCCGGGATATCAACAACGGTGAATACGCTGTTGAAGATACTGATGATGAAGAAGCCGCTGAAGATGCTGGCGATGGAAATGCAGTTGAAGTTGTTGTCGATGATAATGGAGGTGACGCAGATGATGAAGATTCTGCTGAGGAGGATCATGAAGATCCTGCTGAGGAGGATCATGAAGATTTAGCTGATGAGGATGTTTTCGTTCCTCCTCCAGGAGGTGAAGTTGGGGGATGGGACGCTGTCGAAGAGAACATCGCATGGGAAGATGCTGATTTCTTTGAAGCTGGTATGGTACGACCACAGGATGAACTACGGCGACGTGGATGATAGTTGAATTGATGGCGTTTAAGAATGGTGAAGATGTAGTTGCTATATGCTTAATTTGAATACAATGGAACATTATACAATTCGAATGTTTAAGTCAGAATCATGTTTTCTTTATGAAAGTCTACAGAACTTGGTTGTTTTACCTTTTGTTGGTATCTCTATCATAGTGCAAATTTAATTTTTCGTCAAAATTATTCGTTATCGCTTTGTTTCAGTGGTTGGAAACAAAGAATGGTTGTAATAAATAAATGGTGGTAATAATAAATGGTGGTAATAATAAATGGTGGTAATAAATAAATGGTGGTAATAAATGAATAAATAAATGGTTGTAATGAATGCGCTGCATTTTTAAGGAAATTGCCAAAAATAAAAACAACAATAAATACATATAATCATTTATTTTATTCTAACAAGTTTGTAATACAGAGATATACATATTATTAGAATAAAAAGTAGATTGTGGAAGTAATAATAATATGAAAAATGTAAAAATAATGATTAATTATTTACTTGTAAAAAAACAATAAATACCTAGTTGGTTTTGTCTCAAAAGTACTACTTGTTGTGGTCTCTGAACTGGAAGTTTTCTTTAACATTTTTTCTGAATTTTTGTAACTCAAAGTCATATGCTTTCTTTTGCTGCCATCGCATGTTAAAGTACAAATGAGAAAAGTGTAAGTAGAATTATAATTTGCATTGGAAATGAATTGTTTAGGCCAAATGATTGTTATTGCCGTTATTTTTGTTTATCACATTTGGCTGTATCATAACCACAGGAATATTTCCACTGGAAACATGTTTATTCATATTTTGGTGAAAGAGCATAGGATCTTGATTGAATTTTCCTGGACCCATCATCATCACAATTGGCGAAATTCCTTCTCCAAGTAGAGGGGACGATACAGATGAGGGCAATATTGGAAGTGACGCCCCATTATTGTTGTTATTGCTGCCATCCACTCTATTTGCTGTGGCATCAAGTGTTGATCCTAGTATTCCAAATGGCGGTAAAAACTTCTCCACTTTGGCAGCGACAACGGGCACCATCGGTACACGAATAGGTCCTGGATCCTGTTCACTGTACGGAAGAATTGGATGAAATCCTCGCTGAATTACTTTGGGAGCAACAAAATCTTGTTGGGTATCATCATCAACGGACGACGATGCACTTCCACTTATTTCTTGAGCCTCGCTTTTTATGATTTCTTTTAGTTGCTGAAATTCCTTTTTGTTTCCTTTTGTCTGCTGTTGCTGCTGCTCACTTTTATCCTTTCCACTGTTTTTCATCTTCATAATGCTCTTTTTGCTCTCGCTCAAGGTCCTTTTCTCTTCCGCTAGTCTTTCATCCTGCTGCTGCTCCTTTCCAGTCATATCCAGTTTTCCCTTGTAACGCTGTTGCTCTTGCAACAACTTTTTCTGCTTTCCTGACTTCATCAACGACAAAGGATTATCGTCGTGATTTTCGCTCATCTTTCTCTGTGTTCCGTCTTTTTCTTCTTGTTCCACCTTTGCTTGCTGTATGTCGGATCCTGGTGAACCGATGTGATGCAATTTGGCAGGACCGTCTGCTGTAACCATTTCTGAGGAGTTCAAAACTGGATCTAGAGATTCATCGGGAAGCTGATCCTGCACAAAGCTGTCCTCGTTAACCATTTCTCGTGCAACTGATTCATACTTGTCATCTTTTTTTCCATTCTCGAATGAGTTTTCTTCCTGATGATCTCGTAAATTTCTAGCAACCGTCAGTTCACGCTGCTTTAGTTCTTGCTGACCAGCCTCCGCTACTTTCTCTAGAAGACTTGCGGTCAAGTCAGTGTTATTCAAGTTGCTCGTTTGCAGATAAGCAGGTATTACAATTGAATGTTGTTCTGACGGCGATGATGAGAGAGACTCAGCTGGGGCAACAAGAGACAGCTCCTCTAGAGTTTCTTGAGTGACTTCTTCAAGGTCCACTATTTGTTTGGGCAAGTCGATACGGCCAGAAACAGTTGTTTCGTTTAAATCCCCTTCTTCATCCTTCTCTTCTTCTGCGGTAAGGTTCGCAGCTCTTGACATTCTCATCCCGCTAGTATTACCGAGTCTGGGTTGATGAGGTGGGAAACGATGAGGATTGTTACCACCACCATACTGTCCCGGTGGAATTCGCATCATTGGAATTGAAGGTTGTTGAGGTCGGTGGTGGGGAGAGTTAAATTGTTGATTTAGTGGAGGAGCATTCATAAAGTTTCCATTGTAATTCTAGAAGAACAAAATAAATGGAAAAAGTTTTTGTTGAATTAAAGCTTAAAGTGAGTATTTTGTAAGATTTACTTTAAGTAAAACATGGACTGTGATCACTTACTTGTCTTTGTGGTAATTGTGGATAATGCTGGCCAAGTGGTGGCGGCGGTGGTGGTAGGTTTCCATTAAATTTAAATGGATTTTGATAGGTTTGTGGTGGCGGAGGCAATACAGGAGGACGATGATGAGGCAGCTCTGACTCGTTTCTTTTGGCTTTTGGATCAGATAGTGGAGGAGTATTGAAGGGAACATACTGGGGAAGTATTTGTTGGTCTGGTGGCGGAGGACCGAATTGACCAGGTCGCGATGGTGGATGATGATCACCAAATCCGTTGAGGATAATAGTTTCAGGGAATTTGACCCCTCCTTGTGTAGATCCCTGTGGTACAGCATGTTGTGTGGGTTGCTGTTGATGATTTTGTTGCTGAATGTGAACTTGATTCCGAATACCATTTATTGGTTGATCTTTATGATTTAAACTTTGCAAATTGTGGTTTGGTGCTGCTGGATGAGCCACAGGTTTTGTTTCTGGCTCTCTTTCAATCCCCACCGGTCGCTCTACTGGCTTCTGGAAAAAGAAGCCGGGAGGAGGTGGAGGGAAGCTAACGGATATAGGTGCTGGAGCGTCATGTGGTCGTCCATCAACTTGAACGGCAAAGTTTGGATTCTGCTCTGGGGGAACTTGAGAAATCACAGGTGGTAACACTACTTGCTGCTGCTGTTGTTTTTGTTGAAGATGATGTTGGAGTGGCTGGTAAAGTGTTTCTGAAGGACCTTCTATTAAAACGTGGGGTTGTGGAGACAGATTATTTTGGAAATGTAGATTTTGATGTGGCACTGGTGAAATTTGATGATTAAATTGTTGATGAGGACGAGGAGGAGGTTGATTCATGGGGACATCATTAGCATTTCCATCAAGTAAGTGAGGGGTTACCAATTCGCCATCCTTGATTTGAATCGAAATGGGATTTATTGGCGGTGGAGGAGAACCTTCGGCAGAGTTTGACTCATGCTGTATGGTTGATGGTGGCTGTCTATGTGGTGGTGCGGGTTGCTCGTTAGGACGCGGCAAAAGTGGCAGATTATTACTTTGATTTTGAATATTTATTTCCTGATTTTCTACAGGGTGGTTTCTGTTTAGCTCAATGTTATTGTTGGGAGGGAGGGAATGAGGAATAGTATGGTGGTACGGTGACGCTGGAGCCAACGGTGGCAGTCCATTAGAAACGCTCATGGGTGGTGGCCTTTGAATGTTAATGGGCAATTGTCCAGGGTGGTCCAATGCTGGTCTCTGAATTTCAACTCGTGGCTCCTCTTCTTCGTCGTTTTCATCCTGGTAAAGGGTACCGAATTGAACTTTTGTTACCTGCACAGGAGTTGGCGCATAGTGTGCTGAATTTTCATTCTCTTTAACATCATCTTCATCATCAGCAAAACGAATTTTTCCGTTTTCTTTTGTCGGCACCTGTGCCGGTGATGCAATCAACGGCTGTCTTTGTTCCAACTCCACAACAGGACGCTGCTCGAAACTGTGATGGGATTGCGGCGGCTGTGGGCGTCTCAACTCATTATTGTAGCTTTCATGTTCATACGAATTCTGGTATGACGGTGGTGGAGGATTAATTGGCAGCCTGTTGGTGTGCTCAAAGTACTCGGGAAGTTTTGGAGTGTTCGAGGAAGGTATTCCAGACCAATAATCTGTGCTCGGGAAAGGTCCATATGGACTACTTTTCAATGCTGGGGTAAGGTGATCATCTTCAATTGATCCTGGTCGGTCTGTATGGTACTGATACTGTTGCAGCGGTGTTGGCTGTTCTCGTATAGCGTGTAATAGTGTTACTGGAGGCTGTGGAAACCTATGTACCTCTACCAATTCTTGATACTCATTATTGTTTCTATTATTATGATAATCATGTTGCTGTTCACTTTGCTGTTGTTGATGTGGGGGCAGTACGTTTATCCTTATGTCGGGAACAGCTTCCTCTCCTTCAAACTCTTCCGGTTCCGGTCTAGCCTGCACGGTAACTCCATGTTGTGCATTACCGACGGTAACCCTTGATTAAATTGAGGCGTTTTGATTCTTGGTTGAGGTTTCCTTGTTGTGGGTACACTTGGTGCAGGTGAAGCAGAGGCTGAGTATGCCGGGACTCCTCTATATACTTCGCTTTTAGAAGACGTATGGGATGGAAGACGACCTTGGTTTTGTGGTACTGGCTTCTCCAGAGAATTCACATTGAATCGCGACTTTCCAGGAGAATAGGTCACACCAGAAGTTGACGTCAATGAACTTGATCCTTTTGTATTGATACTGCTATAATCATTATTACCATTATCGTTATTACTGACATGATGATAATTATAGTTTATTAATGGTTTTCTTGTTGTAGCAGGTGTAGTTGTGGTGGTGGTGGTGGTAGTAGTTGTTGTTGTTGTTGGCAAAGATGATACATAATGGGAGGTTGATGCTGGCGCTGGTTTAAAAATAACTCGTTGTGGTGATCCCCGCGTATACGTCAGAGAATGAGGATCATGTTCAGGTTCTATAGGCGCTTCCGTTGATGATGGGATTAGTGTCAGTTCCGATTTTCTGAACGGAGGAAAGCTAAACTTGTTATTGGAGATAGGAGTTGTTGGTCTTGTCTTTTTGACCTCATTAGCTGCCGCATCAGGTGTAACTTCATGAGAGGAATGAACATTATCTTCATTATTATAATAATTACTAGTGTTATCATCATCGGTAGGAAGAACAACAGGTGTTGGCGTTGTTGTTTTCAACGTGACTAATTTAATGCGTACGCGAGACCTATTTCTTGCTGGTGGTTGATGGTTGCTGGTCTTTTGCTCAATAAATTGCTTCAGCTGTTGGGAATTTGGACTTTCTTGTGCGGTGGACTGATGCACGCTTTCTAAAAGAGCTGCCTGACCTGAATACGTGGGCCGAGGACTTTGCAAAGAAGGTGTAAATGGAGCAGTGGTGCTGGCTATTCTACTACTACTAAAAGAATGGTCAGCGGAAGATGAAGAGTCCATTGAATTATTTATGTAGGCTGACTGCGGTCGTCGTAATTTTTGTCGGATTTGTCCATTTCTCTCCTTTTTAAGTTGCTCTTCCGTCGAAGAAGAAGAAGAAGTTGGCTGGCCATGAATAGGTCCACTTTCTAAGGAGGGATTAGCAACAAGACTTGGCTTGCTGCTCTCCTTGAAGTAATTACCGCCGTGCTCATTTTGGTTCAATGAAGAGGAAGAAGAAGGTAAACTATCTATAGATGCTGACGATGAAGGGGAAATCGATGAGGATTTATTCTTGAAATATTTCATGCTGATACGGCTTTCCTCGTCTTCAAGATTTTCATAACCTGGCCAGTAATACTGGTCCGAGTCTGGATGTACCCCGCCATAATGTTGATCATAATCTGGGGTACCCATTTCCAAGGTTTCAAAGCCAGCTCCATCATCGCCATTGAAATATCTATGTTGGCTTATATCATCAGTTTCATCATAATATGCTGGAGGTGCGTAGTAGTCTACTTGCTGAGGGTGATGATACTGATGATATTGCTGCTGCTGCAGCTCGTGGGGTCGATGGTCATAATTGTCCTCTTCCTCATTGTTCATGTTGTTGGCGTAACCACCTTGATAATTTGGCAAATACGCATGATGTGAGGATACCGAGGATGGTCGTCGCGGTTGATATGCTAAAGGGTGCTCGGGAAAATGTTGCGTAAAGTGCGTGTTGTGTTGCTGCATACCCAGTGTTTTCCTCACGTCCTGGTTTAAAATCAAGTCGTACGTGTCGACGACAGGCTGCTGGATTTGAGAAGGATGACTGTAGGGTCTAATATTGGGTACTTTTTCATTTGTTTCCCTATAAATATCATCAGCGGAATCACCCTCGTCGTTACCATTATTATTGTCATCGACATCTTGAGCATCTGCACCTTGTTTGCTGTCAGAAACACTCTCATAATTTTGCTCTGCTGTTTCCTCCCCTGCGTCTTCTTGTCCCCCACCAACCGCCACTGAATTATCATTACTTAAATTATCGCTGTTACCAGCTTCACCAGCATGTAGGGCAGTTTCATTTGCCTGTGGAGCAGGAAAAGTGGAAGGATTTTGATGTTCTTCTGGTTGACTCGGCAGTTGGATTATATCAGCTGGCGCCCCTGGTGCTCCAGCTTGTGGGAATGCTTCTAATGAGACGTGTTCTGAATGATGTGCTGTCACTGGTTCGCCTCCATTTTCCTCATGTGACTCTGCTGGCGTTGCGACATCTCCTTCTGGTTTATTCTCCTGGTGTTCCAATAGTTGCTGATTCTCTTGCTGCTGCTGCTGTTTTTGTTTCCCTCTCACCATTTTACGACGAACAAAGCCCACCTTTCTTCTCCCATCTCCACCACCGTTGGAGTCTTCAGCGGAAGGTGCATTAGTATACTCGTTCAGATGACTGCTTCCGGATTGACTCTGGTTCTCAGTTTCGGCATCTGTACCAATGTAAATACTCACAACTGCTGGTTCGGCACTAGCTTGTGAGCTACTATCGGACTTTGAGGGGATTCTAAAGCGAGTTTTTGGTCCAAATCGACTACTGCTACCACCAGTTGTCTGAACTGCATTACTGGACTCATCATCAGAAATATCTCCAGAGGTAGTAGATACGGGTGGTTTAGGAGTTGTCGTTGTCGTAGGAGCAACATAAGCTGGTCTTCTGTATGATGATCTTGTAAGTAAACTGGTTGCGCCGTTTGCTGTTCTGATTCTGGAGTAGGTAGATGTTACAGTAACTGGCGCTTCGGAAGTTGCTGTATTGGCATCTTCCACTGCTTCTCCACTTGTGTGATCATTGCTCTCTCCAGCAACAGCAGCAGCTCCGGCGGCAGCAGCAGCAGGACGTCGCACGTTGCCCCGTTTGGAAGAAAGTCGGTTTTGTCTTTGTTTCATGAGCAGTGAGGACGGCGACCTTGTAGTTTCTGCCTCGGTTGCTAAATCAGTGGATATGCTACTGCCCCCCTCCTCCTCCTTGTTACTACTACTGCTCGACTCTTCCGCTGGATTCTGAGTCAACTTGCTCTTCTCGTGATTTCTTATAAAGGGCAATCTGCTACCATTGCGAATTTTGTTAATTCTCAACGGCCTTTCCACGGCATGTTGCTGCTCTCCTGCAAAGTTGGATGATGATGACAGGGAGGCTGGTTTTGTTTCTACACTTGGCGATACTGTTTCATCAGAATTATTTTCACTTGTTTCTCCCGTTTGAGTATGTTGGCCTTGTCCTCCTCTCCTCAGCACCGTCGGTCTAACACGTTTCCTCAACAAAGGCGACCGACTTGGTTCTGGATTAGTTAGAGGAAGTTCTACAGCTGCTTCAGCACCATTGGAACTACCACCAGCAGCACCAGGACTACCGACTGCACCCCCAGGACTACCAGCAGCACCTACATTTTCACTTTCAGCTCCTTGTGGAGTTCCCACGCTTGCTGGCAAGGAAGATGATTTTAGCAGATTAGGGCGAGGTCGTCCTCGAAGCTTTGCACGAACATCTAACTTTTCAACCTTTTGTACATTTTCATCCAAAGCTTCCACCTCAGCTACGGGCAGTGGATGATCAGTAGATTGGCTTAATACTGCTCCGGGTTGTCCATCATTTTTGCTTGGGCGACCATGCGGTCTTCTCATCATGATTTTTCCTCTTGTCGGAGAAGTAACTGCTTCAGTTTGAGCGACATTACCGTCATCAGCACCACCACTACCTCCTTGTCCTCCTCCGCCATTTGTATTTATCTCCTCTGGAAGGACTTCTGCTGCTAGTGCCGGCTTCACTCGTCTCATTGGAATACGCCTGATATTAACAACTCCATTATTGCTAGTTGGCTGCTGTTCTACAGACTTGCCCAAATCGTTAATGTCGGATGAAACGGTCACTCTACTAGTGCCGGCTTCACTCGTCTCATTGGAATACGCCTGATATTAACAACTCCATTATTGCTAGTTGGCTGCTGTTCTACAGACTTGCCCAAATCGTTAATGTCCGATGAAACGGTCACTCTGAACGGATTTTCCTGCTCCTCCTCTTTGTTTTCATGGTGATTTACTGTCGACTCTCCACTATCGCCACCACTACTTGCAAAATGGTCATCAGCATTATCATTAGTCACAGAGCCAGGATCAGACCATCCCTTTGCCATGTTCTTATTGAAAGGCCGAATTTTAGGTCGTATCGGCACCAGTCGTCCCGTTGGACTACTTTCAAAAGGTTTGGCAACAGCTTCTCCTTGACTTTCCAATTCTGCTTCTTCCGATGATGACCCAATTGTTGCTTTCAGCTCTTCACTAACGTTATCGTGATCATCCTGCTTTTTGACAAGACCAGCAAGCTTCTGTATGGAACTCTTCGCATCCTTTCCCTGATCAAATCCTCCTCCCTCACCACCATTACCATTGCTCTCACTGTCCAACTCAGTTAGAGCTGCTCCTGTTGTTGGAAACTGGCCATTGGAATTATTAGGGTACAAACTTTCTCCATTACTTTCTCCTCCTGACTTACTGTTATTATTCCCAAGCTGTTGTTTTCTCCTTCGACCGTTCAGGCCATTGACTCTTGATTTTACAAGTCTTGACATTGGCCTTCTCTCCTGATTATCCTTAGCCAATTCATCTTCCTGATCCACTACGGCTGATAGCAATGCCACTGATGAAAGTTCTGGCGTGCTTGGTTGCTCCTGCTGCTTCACTGGCACGTGTAGTGGGGCTGGGCTACTTTGACCTGACGCGGATGCTCCCAATACTGGTGCTGGTGGCTCTACAACGGCTGCCGTGTTTATTTCTTCATCTGAAGATGATGGTAATACTTCTCCAGAGAGCTCCCCGTTTTGCTCGTTTTGGTGGTGTGGTCGATTTCTCATTTGGCTGAATGGTCGTCTCCGTCTTGCTGAAAATTTTTGTTCTGATGGCCGGCCACTTTCCCCATTATCAGGTTGTGGGGACGGAGAAGATTCAGCAGTTTCTTCAGGAACAGAACTTGCAGAGACTCCACTTTGATGTTTATTATCATCATTATTAGAATTTCTATTGCCATTGTTCCTTGAGCGATAAGGAGTAAACTGGGAGACTCTTTGGGAGTATACCACATTACCAGTGTTGCCATCACTACCGCCACCGCCTCCACTATTTTCACTGTTATCAACTGGATATATGGTGGTGGTGGGTGCTGACGGCTTGACAGATGGAACTTGAAACTTTTTTGCTCTAAGCGATGGGGAAAAAGTTCGTCGTCTCACGTTACCGCTTCCATTACTACCATCTTCCGTATTCCCTTCGGCATTTGCGGATGACGACGAGTCATAAGAGTTCAGCGGTGCAGAAACTTGTTCAACTGCAGCAGCGGCGACAGGACGTCCATTATATTTTGGATATTTATTTGAAGGCTGAAATCGTTTCCTTTGCTGTCCAGGTGGGGGCTCAACAGCAACTTCTTGAGTGCTTTGCCGGGATTCCGCAGGAACATTGTCATCATCCTCACTGTCGTCCATAATATCTAGCCGTTGTTGTTCTTCCTTCTGAGACTGATCCTCATTCTCATCTTGTTCCTCCTCATGCCTCTCAGCGTGACCTTGAGGTTCTTGGTGGGAATCATCATCGTCTCCATCAGAAGAGGTTGCATGCTCTGAAGAATCCCCTCCAGACTCACCATCCTGTCGTAATTCCAATGCGGCGCCGGAGGTGGTCTCATCGTTTTCCCCTTCATCAGTAGTAGTACTCTCATCTGTTTTCTGAACTACAGACACCTGCAATTTTATAGACCAATGTTGTTATACGACAACAAATTTGAAAACCTTAAGTCAAACTATGGCATTCCGTTGTACAGAATAACCTATATATTTTTTATAGCTTCAATGGTTGTGGTCATTCATGGAACTCGTCAACCTAAACGCATGACAGACAGCCTCGCTTAAAGCTCATTACTCATTACTGCCATTGGCATCTTGATTCGCATTCCATGTTGCTCAAAATATTAAACGAGAAACAGAACGTGTAGCAGCAGCAACTAAAAACCAAAGAGAGTAGGTATACACCACAAAGAACCAAGTGCAAGTCTCCGTGAAAGTCAAAAGACAAGTCAAGAGGAACACGTATGTAGAGCATTTCTCTCTCCTGCTATTATTTAATACTTTCCCTCTCTCACCACCATATACACATTTAGCTATGTATACCACCGTTATAATTTGGTTGAATAATTAGCAACATTGAATTTCCACCTCTAGTTTCGTCTCTCTCGTGAGAAAACAAAGTAGAACACGCTTGGTGTTTGGATGTGGCTAGTGACCACGCGTTTTACATGGTAATTAAATGAAATTCTTAATTAAATCTGTTACATTACGAGAATAGTGAACATGTCTACAATATAACAATCTACCACCGGACCAGATAAAATTATATGATACGATACGCATCAAGAAACAAAGTAGGTATGTTGATCACATGAAATATTGAAAGCATAAGGAGATACATAATAGGATGAAACTTGTGTGAATTTTTATACATTTATTTTGTTGTTTTTTTTTCATTATTCTGCTGAAACTTTCTGAAAAATAAACGTTTTCTGCTAAATATACTGGTTCAATGGAGAGCATATTTGGAACCACTAATGATGAAAATAAAAGAGTTCCTTTTAAATCTTTTTTTTTCAGTTCCTGTTAAAATCTGATTGGTTTTCTTATCACATTGTATATATTTCAATAAAGTTGCCAATCGATGGCAGTTACAAGGAAGTAGGTAAAGTTGAAGTTACTTTTTACCATAATATAAATAAATATCCAAAAAAATGTACATGTTCAAGGAAAAGGAACGCCTCCTTCCACTTGTTTGTGAACACGTGCCCATTATCACGTCAAAAGATAAAAGAAACTTTATGAATTACCAACTTGTCAGAGTCAGCGTATACAACCAAAACGGAAAAAGAAAAGTCAAATAAATTAAATAGAAGATAGATAGTATTTCGTTCAGTACTTAAATTCAAAATCAGCAAAAATACACCACTACTATACCGTTTTTCATTAAACCAAAACCAAAAGATGGTTACCTACTAACGGCCTATTTTGAAAAATATCTGTAGATTTAGATAACCTTGGTTGTTAGATAGTCCAAAAATTAATTTTGCAACTTTATTTCCTTTGTGTCGTTTCTCCAAACACAGCAACAATTTAATAATCAAAAACTGAGCAACAGATTTTCTCGTCTTTGAACTTTGTTCGCAGCCAATATTAAATTCAATTACTTGTGTGCATGAAAATGCTTTAATATGGATCGATCGACACTGGGTAGAGATTATGGGATCAAAGTTCACACAAAATAAATGAGCATGCTTTTTGTGTAGGCAAGCTTAGGAAAACAGCAATCAAAATCAGAGCACCCTTTACAACGACTCACTACAAAAATGTTTCAATTTGTATCGCAATCTCTTTGTTTACACTTTGTGTTTTTTTTTCATTTTGTTTAGTTTGAGTTTACGAGAAAAACATCAACTAATTGTGTAAGTCTTCCTTTTCGCTCCTTTTATGTTTGCTCTCATTTTCCCTTTTTTCGGAATGGCAAAATGTGATCATGAAAACTTTATTTTTGTTATAATACCTAATAATAATAATGTACTACATAAATAAATGGCTAAATACACTACTATTTACTACTACTTTATTTTTTTCCCCAGTTGATGTCGATTACATGCATTGCTAGAGACGGCGAAAATAAATGCCAAGCTCAAAGAGCAAAAGATGATTGTAATAAAACTGTGATACACCTTTCATCGTTTACTATTATATCGTTTAGACAGCACTACTTAAAAAAGTATCAGATTTTAAGAAGAAGGAACCCACACACATTAGCTGTGCTGTGCTGCTGTTGTTGACGTTGTTGATGTTGCCGTATCTTTTCCACCAACTGCGTCGTTCCTTATTTACTGACCTCTCGCGAAAACAAACAAGTGATTTATTTAAAAGGCACAGACAAATACTTTGAGTGTGTGTTCAAATAGACAAATGGCACGATAATAGTTTGTCTTCAGAGCCCTTTTAGGCAACATGAACACGACTACACATGGCAATCTGATCGCTTGCACAACAAAAGGGATTGTGAAAGTAAAAGAGAAAGGGGAATAATAATGATAATGATACTAGAGATCAAGCTCACATAATAGGTAATACAATAAAACAAAGTAATGCTCAATGGTACAGTAATGCGTGAACAACATTTTGGAAAGTAGCAGTTCCTTATAGAATGTAGATACCTAAATTATTATTATTATTATTATGATATTCACTTTCTCCATTTTATTATATTTTTTGTGCATGCAACGCATCTTTTCTATTGCATAGTGTAATGGAATGGACGACAGAAAAAATCATAACATAAATATTACAACTGCATTGAGCAAAAATATTTGAATGTCAAATATTGAATTGGATTGGATTACGCTGTAAGGGAAAGGATAAACTATACAGAGATGACATAAGATGTCTTGCCCCTTGTCATAGAAAATGGCATCTATTATGGCATCCGTTGTAAGTAAACAGGTTTGGTAATATGCTACGTGTACATTGTACATAAAGCACTCGAGGAGCGTGCTAATAATTAAGCAGAAATTACACAACTATGAACGCTATAAATTTTCTAGAATACTAGCATATATGATCAAATATAAGAGACTATAAAAGTTATCACCATTCATCGTTAAGACACAACTGTGCAGTGAAAATCTTTATCTAATATACATATAGTGTAAAAGGATCCCCTGGAGATCTACTCTGTGGGAACAGGAAGCTCGTACAAGTTCCAAATTTTTTTTTGCATGGCCAGGTAAAAAATATAAAATCTTTGCGAAAGAGTTCATAATTTCTCGTAAATGTGTTTGCGTTCACCAAAATACTACATAGTTTGAGATTTTGAAACAACACAAACGCGGTCGTCCCTCTAGCTACGCAAACAATCAATTGTTAGTAGCTAATGAACACCTTTGAGAAAACAAGACTGTGTGTGAACAAGACAATCGCACGTTTCACCTCTTTTTATTCTGCGAATAATAAAAAAGAGAACGTGAGTGGAATGTGCAGCAGGCAGGTGGGTTTGATCTTGCTTTGTTTCCAGTGCGCTCATTCAATGTGTTTGCATGTCGTCTGTGTTTTTTTTAAAAATTATTCTGCTGCTGCTGCTGCTGGTGGTGAACTTTTTTAACTGCTTCTTCATTGATAAACATTCAAAAAGTTTTGTGCAGGAATACTGAAAATATTATATATATTTTTCCAGTTCTTCTACAATGCTCTCATGTTTAAATTCCATACTAGCTATGTATGTATATACCGTGTAGGTATCAACGTTCACCGTCTGCACAGTCTTCACTTCATTTCTTCTTTTTATTATTATTTCATTCACTTGTGTTCGTTTCGTCAAATCTACTTCCTGCGAATGTCTTACCAAAACAACAAACTGCTTCCAAAATTCTTATGTTTTTTTTCTACCAGAGTAAAAAATCTCAGGAACGAAGGGGACGACACAAAATAGTTTTCCTTTCCAATCCTTTTAAATGCTCTGAAGGAATCTGGTCTACAACAAGCTTATTTCGAATTTCACGATATTTTTCTGCTTTTTCTCCTGAAAACATTCCTTGCATGCAGCATAACAAAACTTTTACAAAGTATGCTTTGGCATGCACTCTGTACAAGCACAAGTTTTAAAGAGAAAATACACCAGTTTTCTCCAAATAAACAATAAAAAAATAGCAAGGAAAGAATCCCTCGTGTGTTTTTTCACAGAAAAAAGAACTTGCATACTCACAAGTCCATTTCCTTTTGTGTCCCTGCAACATTGTAACAGAAGGACAATGACCTTGCATGAAAAAAAGCTCTATTTTCATGCTTATTATTATTAAAGTGCAGCAGTAGTAGTAAGAAGGCAAAAAAGATCTTCAATTTAAGCAGCGGTTCCGCTTTCTCAAACCTCTTTTTTCTTTGCCTAAATTCCGAGAAAAATGAGAGTCATTTACAAAACATGTATTATTTTAATAAAGTAAAGTAGCAAGTACAATAAGTATATTTACGGAGAGAATGAAAACGAAGAAAAGAGGCTGCTGACTTACATGTATGCATTGAAACGTTGAAACCCACGCAAAGTTTTGTCAAGCAACAGCAACATGCAGTATAGTACTATGTCTACGTTCATGTGTTTGTATTGATAATAATAAAGGTTTCAGTTTCAATATTAAATACACACCCGATAATATGCACATATGTATGTATGTATGTGTATGCAATTTGCAAAGAAAAGAAAAGCTCCAGTCAGTAGTAAATATTTTCATAAGAACGAAAGTTTAAAAAAAAATGTTACAAGCGCCAGCCGCAGGTTTCACTGAAAAAAAGTAAAATGCAGGCAGGCAAGATTGCATTTCGTCTCTTTTAATAATTTATTCTCTTGTATGCGACATCAAGGCACAAGACAGGAACTTTCATAATAATAATAATAATGCTAGAGTAAAGCAAGCGAGAGCAAAAAAAATGTTTTTTTGTTAGCAACTCGGCTAAAATAATACATATTACGTTTGGAAAAGAGAACTCTCCTGAGCGTGAAGGTAAAACTGACTGAGTGAATCTGTCAGTACGCTAATCTTGCCGAGAATACATTGTGTAATAAAATAAATGCAAATATGTTCAGTTCAAGGCTAAAAGATGGTTGATAACTTGAGTCGCCTTATTGTTTTAGACGGAATATACATATATATGTGTCCATGTTTATGACATAGATACGCCTTGGTAAAATAGTCAAGTTGAGTAAAGACATGTTATTTCCAGAGAAATATGATATAAAAATTTTTTAAAATATTTTTTATATCCTGCCGTCTTCTCCTATTCTTTTTTCCTCTTTATTTTTTTTCATTTACTAACGTCCCGTTAGCAACTCTGTATAATGACGATAAATGATGGTGGGGGTTTTTTATTTCCAAGTAGAGAACAGCGGGGCTGCAGCAAGCTTTGACAGTAAAAACCTGCCTGCCTGTCATCATCGTCATCTACAGAGTGAAAACTGTCAAGCGCGCGATAGGCAAAAGGATCTACTATGAAATATTCTCGTGTTTTACGTTAAGACAAGGCTTGTAGGTAAAATTAACTTTACGATTTGACAAAAAAAATGACAATCTTTCTGATTGACTCTATAGCTATAGTAGAGTTACAGTATTATGATCAAAATTACAAAGAACAACTTGAACAGTATATATTTTACTCTATCAATTATAATCTGCTTTGTGAAGGGGATTTTTTAAAAAAAACAAAGTCAAGGCTAAAGGAGGCGCATGCACGAGAGAGAAAGTGAAAGCAAGCCAAAGTGTAATTTATATTACAGGACAGCCTTGAAAAAAGAAAATCAACTTTCATGGGCACTGAGCAGCAGTAATTCCAAAGAAAAAAAAACTTTGAGGAAATCTAATTAAGAGTACACTTTATTTTTATTTTTTGCAGGGTCGTGATAACAGAAAATGTATTTGTGCCTACTAGCTTTTTATTTAAACAGTTTTGTAAGCCTTGTTTGTTTAGTTGTCTGCTGCTGCCGCTGTTGTTGTTGCAGGTTGGCAAATGGCATTATTATCTTTGAGAAATTGAGAAAACTTAAAGGTAGAAAGAAGTGGAATGCAATTATGAAATGTAATATTTTTACTACTACTACTACTACACTGACTGTCATGTCTATAAATGAAAGAGTTTCTTATAGATTTCTATAAAAAAATTTTTTTTAGAAAATGTTAAAGTGCTAAAGTAGGTGATGTACATATGTTATAGTATATTACATTATTGAACAAAGAAATACATTCATAAAAAAAGATTGATGGACAGAAGGAGAAAAAGACAGTTCCTACGAAAACATTTCATTTGCTGCAAATTGTCAGAAATCTGTTTTTGCACTTTTCTTCCTTTTCATATACATCTTCCAGGAAGCTCTTAGGAAGCGAATTGCGTAACAAGAATTATTCACGCTTTAAAAACCCTCCTCGAAAATAAGCAGATGTTTGTGTACTCTTCTTGTCTATTTTAAGCTGCGAGGAGGACAAACGAGTTGTGAGAACAAGTGCTACATAAATTGAAATTGTGCGTTTTTTAAGCCTAGTTGACAAAAAATGGTTATTTCATCTTTCTACTTCACTATTCTCCAAATCATACGACGGCACATTCATAAATTATGTTTACCCTGTAATACGACATCTTCTTACTGTTATGCTAATTATAGTTCATTACGTACGTATTAACCATATTATGCCACTCGTCCTTTTTTTCGCCGCCCGCATACTACTCGTGCGTGTATCAAAACGACATATCAATTGGAAATTAAGACACAAAAAGAGAGTGGGACGAGAGAGAGAGAGAGAGAGTTAAATTTTTTTTTGCCATAAAGAAAATCCAATATAAAATTAACCAAAACAAGGTCACAAAAGAAACCCTTTACATCATCATCATCATCATCATCACCACCATCGCATGAGACAGGGACCGGCTGAGGCTATAACGGCCTCCATAACAATCAGCTTTTCCAGAAGAAGCAGCCGTGCAAGTTCTCAATTTCTCTCTCTCTATTGACTTGCCTGTTTTGTACTTCTTTCTCCGTAGCAGTAACATTATGTGCTCTGCTGTTGATCTTCTCCTTCACAGCTCTTCGACAACCTAAATATGTACACAGAGAGGGAGAGCACACTCGCTCAATCACTTGAATCTCTTTGATGCTCTGTTGTTACCTTTTTCTCGTTAATCATTTCAAATTTGCTTCTTTGAGCGTACATGAGCAACAGTGGTGGTGGTGGTGGCATCAGCACACTGCCAAAATAGTACAAAGGAAGGAGGAATCTACCTATGCAACTTGATATAAGCATGTAGATAGTTATGTATGCAACCCTGAAGTATGTAGTACTTGACTCGATATTGGTATACACGCTCAAGAACTTGATGATGATAGTGTTGTAAAATTTTACAGTACGTATATCTGATATATACGGTGTATCACATGCTCTCATTCATTAAATCTTTCTCTCTCTCTCTCTGTGATCATGATAAAGTGTAAAAACCTAAGTAGGAAATCATGTTGTGTTGCCGCGCTGCCGAGTGAAAGCAGTACGGTTTCTCTTCATCAAGACAAGACATACAAGTGCATTGCATAATGGTTTAGAGTTATATGTCTATTTTGTGGAGATAATAGAGATTGGTTCTGAGAAAACTACAACACAAATGCTTTGTTTTTACCGAAATATATCATCCGAAACGAAATACATGGAGAAAATTGTCAATAACTCATTGACAATAAGAATTGTCAAATAGAAGGGAGGTGCGCTGTACGTAATTAAAGAAAACTGGTCTGTTTGAAACTAAACTTGATATAGGTGTGTATGTATGTAGGTGCACGAAAGCATGTGCTTGCTATATCAGCTATGGCGCTTGTGTAATTTGATGGCTACATAAACATGGGAAAAATTAAGGAAAGTGGGCGGATGAATGAGACAAAGGAGATGAAGAAAAACAACAGAAAGCGAATTGTAAAGGAGCTGTTGAGTTCAGGTGTGTAACACAGCTTGCTATTATGTGAAAAGTCTATTGTGTCAGCAAAAGCTAGCAAACTGACATAACAATAATATAAATGAATTGTTTGTATTACCCGTGTGGATTGTCTTCAAAGTGGATAGTTTCTTAATAATAGCAATACTAAAGAATGAATGCATGGCAGAAGTTGTCAAAGAAAGGGCAAGTAAAGGAGAAGCAACGAATGGAAGAGGAGTACAAGTTGTGCTATTATGATCTGTCTGGCTTCTTTGATTAGCTCAGCAAATAATACGAGCAGAAAGTGAGCTTTGCTCACCTTGTATCACCACCGTGTATGTAGTAGGCTATATACATAAATAGAACGGGTAAAGGGAAAACGGAGGAAAAATGATTTACGTGACCCATTAGCTAAAAGTACAAAACTGAACCGGACAATTGAGCAAGCACTTGGTCCAAACTGTGTATCATTTGTGTATAACTATTAAAGGTAATTGGCTGAAAAGTCTGACAATGAAAATGGTAGATAAATTTGTGCAGGGTGCAGACACAGTGTGCATGCTAAAAGGAGCGAGTAAATCCGCGTTGACTAGTTAGTACCCAGTTACATTACAAGACACTGGGGAATCCTGAGATTTTTTCAGGTTCTTTCAGGTGAAAGTTTCAAGCATGACTGTACCGATTTACTTTACTTTTTCGTACTTTTCTAAAGACTGGAAAACAAAATATTTTGCTTTTTTAGACTAAGTAACCAGATAGATTGAAATGAAATTGAGCAGTCATTCTGTCGCGTTGACGATCGGAACTGTACCTAAAAATATGGCGTGCCTGGTTTTCATTTTGCAAATAATTATCCTGCAACATAGCCATACAGTTTAGACTTGATACAACAGCTATTACGTGGGAACTATTCTCATTTGCAATACGCAGCAACTCAAATGATTATTGAGTACTAAAATGCTTTACACAATCTTTCGCAGCTGCTGCTAGTGTTTCAAAGTTAATATTACAATTGCTGATATTTCCTCCGTGATTCCGCTTGCACATACAACATAACAATACTAGATGCCTAATTACCAGTTGTAATAAACACGTAGTGATTTTTGGTTGCAACTGAAATGAAATTAGACGCAGAATGCAGCAGCACAAGATTCATTGTGCCGTTACAACGCCACACTTTCTACCACAAAATAAAGCAGCTACACATAGATATATGTATGTAT
>JAHZMT010003526.1:0-15008 GCA_027743785.1 Sinhomidia bicolor
TTGCTCTTGGCTTGTCGATAAGAGAATGGAATGCTCCTTTCAGAGGTATCAAACTGTTCCGTACTGGAATTTTTGTTGCAATAGTTTTCAATAATACGCGTAGTCTCTGGTCAAATGTCTTCTTCCGAGCAGTTGAAGAATCGCCAATACTTAACTGTGAATCTATTGACAATAAAAGTATCAGAGCTTTCTTGAGAAACTTGGATCCCATCAACGGTCCCAACTGTTCCACCATTTTGTTCATGCAAGCTATTGTGCTGATGCACAGTAAATGTGCCGTTGTCAAAGAAGTATCTCCTTCCAAGCGACTCGAGGTATGTTCGAGAACACTTCCATCCAACGTTGCTGACTTGTCCAAGTTTTCTTCGGTATTTATTTGGATTTCTTTTGCAAACTTGTGTAGCTTAAATGATGCTTTGAAAGCTCGAAGGATAGCCGATGTAACATCATTTAGATTTGGTAAAAGTAAACTCTTGAGACAAAACAGTTCTCCAAGACAAAGGAGCGCGGATGCAGACAAGAGATGATTTTCATGATCTGCGTAAGACCGAGCCAAATGAAAGACATCTACAAAATCATCAGGATACATGAAAGCCAAGTGTTTTGCAATTAGTTTCATGGACAGAAAAGATGTCTGCACTGAAGTCACAATTTCGTCCGAGTCAGGTTTAATTTGGGATACTTCAAGTAGCGGTCGCAACAAAGGTAGTAACTTCTTTAAGTCACCAAACCATTCCACCTGGTGCAAAATAGTATCAAGCGTTACTTACTACAAATCACTATCATCTTCAAGTACTCCAAATAATATTCACAACATACCTTTTGAGCAAGTCGTAAATTAAACATGTCCAGTATTTTTCGTTGAATTGAAATGTCATTTCTTTCGAGTATGACTGCAATAACACGAACAAAATCGGTCGCGTCCAAAACGTTGTTAACTTTTTCAATAACTTCAAAGTTGCGTTGTGTAATTAAACGAAAAACTTTGTTCTCCTTTAATCCTGAAACAATTCTGGAAAAATTTAGACAACGCTCCAAAAGTCGGTCGTAGTCAAGTTTCTCTGCATTATCAGCTTCAGGAAACTGAAAAAAATATTCATTTTACAATTTGTACATATATACCGAGTAGTATTTAACAAGGGATTAAAATAGATTACTGAATCACAGGTGAATAAAATTACCTTGCAAGCGATTTTCATCAAGAGTTCCAGCGTATAATAGACAACGATTTGAATATCCCGGTAGCAGTCCTTTCTGGAAAAATCAAATACAGCCTTTTCCATAGGAGACTGATTAATTTTAAGCGTACGAAGCTCTTCATCGGAAACAGAATCTAAAAGAACACATGTAAAAGTATACACGATTAGCACAATCATTCTTTATAGTATGCATGTATGTAAATTGGGTTTTTTAAAATGTCACAAAGTCTACTATCAAACGCCACTTATGTCAAGTAAAGTGGTGTTAGCGAATCTTTGCACTTTTGGAAGTTATTTTTGGAAGCGTTCTGCTAAAATTGACATATTTGGCCAATTCAGAAATGATATTACTTCCCTATTCTTTATAGTACTACTGCAGCTTGAAAATAAATGAATTGTATACTACTTACTTTTAAATACTGTTGGGGATATTGATATAAAAAAGTTGTAGATACTCGTTAAACTTTTGATGACATTATTATGGCCGTAAGACCAAGCTAAATCAACAGCAAGCTCCAAGTCTGCATTCAAGTTGCTTCTACAAAAATATAATATAGTAAATAATTATAATTTATGTGTATGTATTTAAAGTAGTAAAGTTAAACTCTGTAATATAGGAAAGGAAATTTTACCGTTTTCTGTCACGATTTAGTGCATTGTCAACGATGATAATCAATAACTGCCACAAACACTCCTCAGGGTTAAGAGTTTCCACTAAAGATGTAAGAACAGGCAGTCTTCTGTGGACGGGAATGTCCTGCAAAGCCGAAGTGAACACGCGAAAAATTCCACCAGACACAATTGTTCTTCCGATTTCGTTTCCTCGTGCCGTCTTAGTCAAGGCAGGAACTATTGTCGTAACTGTCTGCTGAATTAATTGTGTACTGTAAGTGTCGTCTTGGCGTAAGATGGAGTTACCCATAAAGGTGAATAGACTCATAACACCGTGCAAAACTTGCTCCTAAAAACGACATAACGTGAAATCACCAACTTAAAAAATTACCGTAATGGTTCCAGTTTCAATATTGAAATGGAAATGTATACAAAAGTTTCAAAGGTTTACATGAAAACGCTTTGCAGCATAGTTGAGAAGAATTAACGCATGATGATGAGTTTGTGGATTACGTGAACAACGCAAACAATCAATAACCAGTTCAACTTGGAAAGATCCGTCTGAAAGTCAGATTATATACATAAATCAATTTAGTTAACTAACTAATAGTAGAATAGTGTATAAAATGTCTAAAGTAATTCATACCTTTCACTTCTTCATCACTTTCCTCTGCGCAGCATAAGGTTAAAGCTGTAAGTGTAAGTTGTTTTAGGTATTCAACCGGAGATTGCTCCTCCAGAGATATACATCTATAACGAAAATAAACTTACATTTAGCGAATTATTAATTTAGGGAAGAATTCTGGTCGCTCACTATAATTAATAATTAAAAAAGGATTACATTTTTAATATGCTAAACAACTGTGCGAGAAGGTGTTTTGATTCGGATAAGTTCTTCATTCCTTGAACAAATTCCAGTATAACTTCAGCTCTCTCCTTCCAATTGCCCATGTCTTCTGTTTGTTTAGCACTGCTTGCATCATTTCGACTTTGCCTTGCGACAGTCACGGCAAGTTTACGTTCAGATTCTATACATTTTTTCAGCTCATCCGCAATAACGGAAGATTTTACTTCCCATTTTCGAACACATCGTTGTATCAGTAATTTCACCTGAACATTTAAAATGAAAATTGATTTATTGAGAGGCACTAAAAGTTTGATCGAATGACTAATATTGCACAATTACCTCAGGAATTTTACATACTACCGCTGACTCGATCATGAGACCGAAAAGTTTCTTCTTAAAAGCACTGTCTGCCTTTGAAAACAAGTGTTGATTAAACTGCTTCAGTAGTATTTTAGCACAACCTTTGTTTTCCAGCAGCTTCGGAATTATTGGTAACGACTGATGGGTCACTTCGAAACAAGACATCAAGGCTTGAAGCTGATTGGATTCAGGATCGGTTTCTAGTAACTTTCTAATCATGGGTTCTAGCTCAGTGAACATCTGAAGACAAATAAAGTACAAATAAAGATATTGATTTGCAGTATTTTAATCTCGGTAAACAGTTACAAATACTTACCAAAGAGCCAGTGTGTTGGCAGATATTCACCAAGCCTAAGAAAATTCCTCGATTGGTTCCTGGATTGGTAAGAGCTTGGATAATTTCAGAACGCACACGTTCTAGGTTAGCATCAACAATCGCGCGTCCAATTAAAGATGCTGCTTGACTGTTAGAGATTAGAGTAAGCAAATCCATTTAGAATTTGTGATTGAATAAAAAACTCATTAATTAACAGTACCTATATTATTCACAACACAGTTTAACTTACCTACTGTCGGCTACTATTTCATGATGATAAGATAATATTCTATTCAATAAATCCGCCCAGTCGAGTGATAAATGTGGCACGTTTTTGATAACTTTGAGAAAGTTGAAACATAAGGAACGAACTCGATGAGAAGTATGTTGGATGCATTTGCTAAAGAGAATTTCCAAAAGAAGCCATGTTGGAGAAACGTTATTTTCAGTGACCGCTGGCTTAACTGGCTTTTTTATCTGCTCATCGTTCACTTTTCCTTTACTTCTAGTCAGCCTTTTATCAGTTTCTTGTGAAGCTTTTGAGTTTTTTATATTTGCAATCGCAGGGATTCCAAAATCTTGTATATATGACGTAAAGAACTGAAGGCAACGTATTATGTAGAATTCATCTTGAGCATCGTCTTCTTCGATATTCGCAGTGGCGACATGGACTAAAGTGGCCAACCAGAACCAGTATTGTGCACTCGTGTCTGGATAAATTTTCTGTGTAGATACCAAATTCACGAGTCAAAGTCAACTTCCAAAATTCAAGGTAAACATAGACGCTTTGTTTTGAACCGACTAATTAAAATAATACCTACCTCTAAATATTGTTTGAGGAAATTCATACATGTTCCACGGTATTTTGACGTTTCACTTAGCTCCCACACAAATTTGATGACAAAAAACTTGGTCTTAAATTGTGAAATTTTCATTTGAAGGATTGATGAGAGAATAAGCTCTATGCTTATACAATTTCGCGTTTCTGCTGTGACTAAGCATTTTCTAAAATCTTTAGGTGTAACTGGAAACACTGAAGTGCTGCGTAATCCAACCTGTTTGATACCAAAAGGCAAATTTAAAGATTACCGATTGGTGTATTTAACTTTGATAAATAAATAAAGGGAACTCACATATAAAACAATCATGAGTTATGACTGTGTCAAAGCTGATCAAAGATCTGCAGAAAATACAATTTCATAAGATTATTGAGACGTACCTTAGAAGCAGAAGCCAGCAATATAGACAGATCCTCTTCACTTTTCAGCATTAAAGATGCAATGGTAATTTCCATTGCGCTTGTTGAATTAAAGTGACAAAACTGTAGAGAATCATCTACGGTAGACAAAATCTCGTACGATAAAGAACATAATTCATCTGGGGAAATTTCATCCGACCTTTTCGCTACTGCATAATAATACAAAACATTTGCAAACAAGGTTGTTAAAGGATCTGGCCTAATAGGTATCAAGAATCGAAATAAATCAAAGAATTGAATTTTTCTTACAAGAATTATACTTGCGAAGAATTTTGTGGTTTTGGGCGAATTTGCTCTCAATTATCTTCTTTGCCGTTAAAACGGCGGCTCCTTTGCGTGGAAAAAGAAATGGAATAATTGCAGTAAGCACCTGTATTATTAATGACACGAGTAACAAGTTAGCGTACATGTATTTACATAAATTAACAAATTAAAGAGTACTAATTTAGGAACTGACCTCTTTGTTCAAATTTTCGTCCATTTTGATTTCCTTGGCCAATGTACAAAGTTTCTTAACTGCAACTCTACTAGACTTTAAAGCATGCGATTTTTTCAGCACGCCAATGCATCCTTCCAGCAGTGTGTCAGAGTTAAATATCTTGAGTAGTTTATTGACTTTAGGTTTCAACAAGGCACAAACTACAAGTTGACTGTCATCATTAAATTTAGACATCAGAGCTTGAGCAATCGGATTCTGATTAGGCAGAACGCTTTTTCTGAACTTTATTGGTTTCTTTTTGGAAACCCCCTTTTTAATAGTGTCATTTGACATCTTTAAAATCAACTTGCGAACAGCTTTAGCTCTAAGCTTCTCGTCAGGATGGTCAACGAGTGACATGAACTTTTTTCCATCTTTGAAATTGGCAAGATCACTAGCAAAAGTAGAGTCCGTCTGAGAAGCCAGATCAAACTCGCAAGGATATTCTCTTTCAAATTTCGACAAAAAAGTTCTGGCTGCCTTGGGATTATGTTCTTTAAACGCAAAATAAGCTTTACTAAGAATTTCAGCTCTAGTCTCTGGAGAAAGACGAATTTCGGAGACATAGTTCAGTATCATCGCTGGTTTCAATCCTCCTTCTTTCCTAATGTTGGTTAAAATAAGCCTCGCTACAACTTTAGACACATCCCAGTCACGAGAAACGGTGGCAAGGTCGCTAAGAGTACTTTTTAGCAACGTTTTATCTTTCAAAGTCCATTCGAAGTATATATGCTGTACAAGCATTTCTATGAGCAAATACGTTTCTTCAAGAATAACAACATCACGATTCTAAAATCAAGAAAAACAATAAAAAATACTAGTCGTGAGAAATTCCAAACCTACATTATATATACTTTCAAGCAAAACAGATTCAACTTACTGTTATCAACAAATTGAAAATGTGCTTAATTTTCGTTCCGATAATTCCTCGAATTTCTTGATTTTCATCTGCTGCTATCCCGATTGTTGCAATAATAACATATGCCACAGAGTACAACTCCCGATTGTTTCTAATGCTTTCGTACCTATCTTCACGTAAAACATCATCAAACAATGTGTGGATTTGATTCAACAGTACATGGATTACTGTCCTTTTGCTTTTCATATGGTGATACTGCTTGCGAATTGAAAATTCACGGCTAAATTTGGTTACAACGCCTACAATTGTTGAAACCATAAATCCTAGGTATGTTGACAAGTTGTCCTGATGGTACTGATGAATCTGTTAATGAAATCAACAAACGTAATACCGTATAAAGAACACAATATTCTTTAGTACAAAAACAGTTTAGAACGAACAACATTATATAATCAATTCTGACCTTTACGAATTTTCTCAGCGTCTGAAATAGCCACAACACGAATGGTCCGTTAACGTTTCCATACAACGTCGACTTGAGCAATGCAGTTCCAGAAGCAATACATGGTTTCAACCACTGCCAGTTGACGAAAGTACTATCACTTGGACCTCCAAACTGAATTACCTATATTAAAAATTGAACGTAAATTTTTAAAAATACAACTTTAATAATAATTTCTTGCTAATAAATTATGCTTCTTACTAACCTGGATTATCATGACAAAGTTCTTTGTATCATAATATGGTAAAATGCACTCCATAAGAGAATTGATATTGAATTCTTCAATATGGAATCTGTACATTAAAAGTGAAACAATAGTAGAGGGTATACAAGTATAATTACTAATTAGATCGTTTGAGTGATTTACGACTACGACTAACAAGCTCTTTACATACGTACCTGTAAACCAACCATTCCAAGCATTTCAAAGACGCTTTCAACATGATGTATGGAGACAAAGTGATCAAAAACTTTTCCACTGCCTCGTCAACCTTTTCATTTGCCGCCGGATCTTCCACCGACCTTTCAAAATGTCTAGCATCTTCCACAAACAGAATGCTTCGTGTAAAGGGAGAAAACAAATCTGGACAAATCGCTATGAGCTCATTTAGACCATGAAGACCTGCAAATCAATCATTCAAACCCATCTGAATTTAACTAACTTTTAAACCCTTATAATGCCGCTATTAAAATCCACTAATTACATTCTTTTTACTACAGAATTGTTCGTGTTTTTAAACGCACCTATTGTATAAAAAGTATCCTTATCATATTTCGACGCTTCTTCCGGTGAAAAAATTATTGACGCTCTTTTCCTTTCCGGGCGCAATAAGTTGGAGGCTGGAGCTGCCAAAGCAGCAAGTTGTCTTTGAAGTGACGATGCCATTATCACTTGAATGTTTTCTAATAACAAGCAATTTATTTCATGCAATCTTCCTGCATTATTTTGCACTTTGTCAAAGGATTAGTTACACACGTTTTGTTTGACAGCAACTCCGTACTGTGTTAACTAACTGACGGCATTCAACAAGCAACTCGGATTGGATAAACACAACGCTTATTGTCTGTAACTGATCTGTATATAATCTAGTTTACTTTTTTAAACGCAACAAAAATATTCACAATCACTAATTAGTAAATAGTAGTTTTATTTAACTTTGTTCGCACTACACAAAGTACATAAAACCCATCATGAACCATGAGCATGTGCTTTGAACCAAACACACGGCATTACAAATGCACGTTTTACAGTACATGTGTGTGGGGAAATTGAATGCATCCATCCCGGCACAAAACAGGGGCATTGTGATACCCACTCGATTTGTACTTCCAAATACATTAACCTGTGAGGAGAATCATCTGTTGTTTGTGTCTCAGTCAGTCACATCACATGTATGTACAGACAGAATCACCTTTTTGAAGTTGAACAGTTAACAAGATCACGAATCCGGCAGGCAAGTGCATTTAATGTTGGTTCATTTATGATTTAATTGAAGCTAAATAAATGTTACAATGTTAAATTGTTAAATATAATTTTGTGCACTCAACAGTGAATAATCAGTGATCGCGACAGCTAGAACGTAGAAAATTGGATTCCCATTAATGCACATTCATCACAAGATTCATGGATGCTGTATGATGCATCTTCAACTTTCACCTCTTACTTCCGGAGAAAGTACTTTAAAAAGTTTTTATGTTGACGTAAATGCACGAGAGGTTGAGAAAAAAGAGACTTGGAAATAACAAAGCAAGCACTAATAATATACTCTTCTGGAAGCAATATACTTCAGGTTTCAGTAATTAATTGAATTTGAATGACTCAAAAATAGCAGTTTCCGTCTCACTACTTTGGTAAGTAAATGTTACCAAATGATTATTTTTTTCTTGATTTAAATAATTAACTTGTGATTTGTGACAAAAACGTTTTAAAGACGGGTATCCTGAAAAATCAACATGTTTTCAAATGCAGCCGATCTACCTAAAGCTACCAACGCTAAAGAAAGGCAACGAAACATAGAGGCAGCATCAAAGCAGACAAGTGAATATAATAATCCCTGTTTAAAGGTATAACCTAATTAACTCTCCAATTTGCAATCCGTTAATACCTCTCTTCGGTATTATGGTCCCATTCTTTAGTTTAGTTCGATACGTAATATACTGTTGAATTTTCATGCAATTTATTTTTTATATTGTAGGAACAAAAGTTGTCGTACAAATGCCTCTCAGAAAATAATTATGATAGAGATTCTTGTGCAACAGCATTCAAAAACTATAAAGCGTGCAAAGATTTCTGGGTGGGTAGGAAAAATTAACGAATTCCAAATTGATATATAGTTACTAGTCAAAATCTTTATTTTAAAAACTTTTTTCTCATATAGACAACAGTAAAGGCCGATCGACGAGCTAGAGGAATTACTCCTGCACTTCCACGTGTAGAAGAACGTGAAGTCATAAAAGCAGAGTATATGGCAAAACTACACGCACCGAAATCGGGACGGTAGCAGTGCGCTGAGAACTATAATAAAAATTGAGTTTAGAAGATATAAGGATATGTAATAGTCTGTTAGGCATTTAGTCATACTGTTCATACTAAATTTTTAGTAGCCTGAAAATGATTGAAAATGTAGGTTGATACGCACTGTAAAAAATACTGCAAAATCGAGTGCTTTAATGAAATACATTTTTCACGTGTATGTAGTTTGATTGTAAGCTGTAAATATGATGAAATATAATAATGTTCCGTACAACATAAAATAATGCGTGGAAAAATAAATACGATAATGTTCAATTATCAACAATAATTATCAGCATTGATGAAGATTCTTGAAACAACAATGATTTATTTTCAACTGTCTCATTTTTAATATTCTTTCACAATGTTACGAAAACTTTCACAGTAAAAAATTCTTTACTACATTTGTATTCAATACAATTAAACAAGTAACGTAATGTGTTTGACTAGTCAATAATAATTGCTACAGGTCATTGCAGTATTTGCTTGTTATATAAACTACTACATATGTATGTTTGGTTGTCTTACACTTTTTGATTTGATTTCAATATTTTTCGCATTATAATGGCGTTTCATCGTTTTTGACACGGCTTAATTTATACATAAAGTATTGTATTTCATATTAATAATTATTTGGTTGCATTTTTCTCATTTTTGTCGAATCGAAAATGTTTTCTCTTCAACAATACAGCAGCTGTGTGTAGCGTTTTCTGCGATCTGAAATTGTTGCTACTTCAATGAAATAAAGCGAAAATACATATATATATATTACCTACATACATATTTATAACAAGAAAAACACAATGCGCATTTGGAGGGTATAGGAAAAAATAAAACGTTAAATTTAACTAGTCATCATCTATATATTTTCTTTTTAAAAATTCCAATAATTAATTTCAATCAAAACCGACACTTACAAGCTATACAAAATCCTTTCATTGATGAATCAGAATAGTTGTAATTTGAGTAAACCATGTATATTATTAAAATATTTTCTTGTTTTTTTTCTATTTTTACTGTTTTATTAACTCATACATCACCACACCGAGAAGATACTTTTCGGTAATGCTTCTTTACTTGAAAGATTACTATTCACTTACCAATTTTATCTATGCTGCGAGTTATGGACTACGGAGCCGCTCCCTTTCACTAATTAGTAACTTAATAATCTTTGTCTAAGTTATCGTTATTATCAAATCAACTCAAAAATTTAGTTTACAGAATAACCTTATAAATACCTTCGCATCATTGTCATTGTATACACACGACATACATACTATCATTTAATGTACTTTTACACGAATCATTGGGAAGAAACTTATCAAGATATCAAGAATCAATATTGGAAAATTGTTACGATGTTGAATACATGTATTAAAACTTAAAAGATATATACGACATACTATATTTCCATTTTTTACGTACATGCAGAAATGTTTAGATTTTTCCGTTCTTTATTTATTTAATCTTTGATGTCATTGAGTTGTGGACAACAACGGAACACAAAAGTACTTGATGTAGTTGCCTTTTTCCTTACACTTTTAGCAGTAGTAGTGAAAGCACGTGCCAAATTAGGTTGGCAATTAACAAATTTTTATTTAAAAACATACGCATCTACAGCTACGTATGTACTTTGCCTGAATTTCAGCGTAGCGTAGTAGTCAGTGAGCTGCTGCATAAGGGAACGTTATCTCGGAGATGATTTGATATTTTTATTATCTCTATTTAATGTAATAATCTCGTCACGACATTTCACAATATGGCATGCATTACATCGATTATTTATTATTACATTTTCAGATTGTCCTTAGAGAGAACAATAAACAATTACTAAATTTTTAAATAATTATAAAGTATCATCATCTTATATCCATATTCGCCATCATATTAATCAATCTAATCAAGGGTGATTAATTACCTATTTATTTTATTACTCGTTCGTTCGTAGAAGTGCGACGTTTGCAAACTAGCATATGAAAATGAGATTCAAATTTTTATTAATAATAATTTTTTAAAACTCTAGAAAACGTTCTTCCATTTTACGTTACAAGACATTATCATCTGCAAACAATAAAACTTTCTTGTATTTACTTAATGTACTTTCTCAAGTTTTTAAAAATTCTTAATGTACTTTACTTTCTTTTTTTTTCTTCTCAAGAATGAAATCTTAAATTATTGGCATTCTCTCTGCTAACTCTTTTAATTGAGATGATGAAGCTATTGGAGTTAAAGCACTATAATTTAACTGTGCCTTTTCTTCTGTGTGCATGAACAGTTCATATTAGAGATGGCAAATCACAGTTCTCTAAAAGCCGTATATAAGTACAAGTACTTATACAGTTAAACCTAATTGGTTTGAATAATTTCACTAGTCCACCTAAACAAATAATGAGCACTTAAAGTAAGAGTCGACACGGTAAGTAGATTTCCCATTAAAACGACGCTATGATTGTCATTTGCATTACGTTATTAACTTATAGCTACTAGTACATCCTTAATTACGAAAGCATAAATTTACAATTTTGATTTTATGTAGAAAATGCTTACGAGTTTGTGTAGGTTGTCTATATAAAGTAAAATTAACTACAAACACGTTTTCCCGATGTTTAAAAAAAGTCTATTTACAGCTATTTTATTTTGTAGTGCATTTTATATAGCACACTTTCACCACAAACTATGAATTTTTACCTTACATTCGATTTGCAATCACATCTAATATTAATCAAAAGGAAAATACGCCACAGCAGTAGTCTCAAATGTTCTTCAACGTTTTCAAAAGTTATTTCTTGATTTTAACCTGGTTCCTTAAAAACATTTATCCGAGTTATAGTAAACGAGTAACTCTTCTAACTTTTGAGTAAAACAGTCCGCTCGGCTACCCATCCAGTTTTGCACTACTTCATAAACAACACATGCGCTTGATGTTCAAACTCTGAACTTCAGAGTGGAGACATTTCATTAATATGGACTGATGTCTTGAATACGGAATTTTATTTTTTTACGAATAACCTAGTAGTCTTAAAGTAATTTTATATGTATACCTAGATATTAGTTTATGTACAGGGGGTCACAACCCTTGATTTTGGAGTCTTTCTCAACACCTGCATCCTCAGAGCAAAGTGATGGGATTATAACATTAATTAATACTAATATATAAGTAATTCACTAACTAAATACTGTAAATTGGAAAATTAATAATAATAATTGCAAAACTGTGCTTTTCATATTAGTACAACAACGACTTTACAACACACTATGATAATAATAATATTTTGATATAAACATGTCGACAATAAACGTTATTTGTTTACTATAAATAATTGCTTGAAAGTATGTAGTTTTGAATTTTCAACATTTTAAAATTATACAATACAACAATATGTCATAATATACATTATATATATATATACTCCACTTGACCGTGGAAATTTATTACTGTAACAAATTATTTTTTTAATGGAGAAGAAGAGAGGAGGAAGTGCGTTTTTACAGGAAGTTTTTTTCCCTCTAAAAGATCTCTACTAAAATCCTTTTTACCCTAAGTATTCGTATCAACTCTGACATTTACAATAATTATTAATTATAATAAAATTATAAAATAATTATTTTTCAACCAGACAAACGCACGTACGTATTTACAAAGTATAATAGAGATACTTATATATTTCACTAAAAGAGTTTTATAAATTCAATTATAATAAGGTAGGTATGTAGTAAGGTATGTAAGGTGTATGTATGTAAGGTATTGTATTGTTATTGAGTCATTTTGATCAAAGTCTAAAGGTTTATTCAACGGACCCTGTCAGCAAACAAATCAAATAAACTTTCTTCAAGAGTGTTGTATTTTGGTAATTATTGGTAATACTACTACATGTTAGATATCAAAATAATTGTTAGTAAGAAGAAATGCTCCTTTCAACAATAATAATTCAAACCACATATCATAATAATTATGTACTTTAATGTCAACATTTAGCCATGACTTATGTGTGTGTTATTTAAGATATACATCCATATTTTTTTACAATAGCTATATATGTTATGATGCCTTATATTTTATGAAATATTTAACACATTTTTTTGCCAACATATTTTATAACCTTCTTATTACTCTAAAATCATATTAAATCTCTTAGTCCCACTTATTTGAACAAAAGTTGCCATCCAATATTTTTAACTGTAGTAGTAGTAGTAGTAGTAGTAGCCTGATGCTGGAAGTACAACTCTTCTCTGAATATAAAAAAGAAAATCTCGAGCCATTTTTTTGTCATTGTCGATTGTACATTCAATTAAATAAATCAGTTAATGAAAGATTTTGATTTATAATGCAATATAGTAAACCAAAGGTAAAAATAGTTGATTAAATTAGATTCGTATCTGTTTTACTCTGTCATCCAACAATATAGAAACCACAAGTTTTGAAAGAGAAGAAAAGCGGAAGCCCACATTCTTTTATTATAAAGAAATGATCTTTCTAAAGATGATTGTGGCTAGAGTTTGATTTTGTAAGACATATGAAGTGTTGCTGGTAAGATACAGCATATTATGTACATAATATAGATGTTGCTATCAAACCTATTATTGTAAGCTGGGCTCTGCTGGAAGGCTGGAAAACGCATACTAATAATATTTATGATAATTTATATTTATATTTGGACAATAATAATAATAAGTAGTAATAATATGATATTTATTTTTATTTTTGTATTTTATAACGATAAAAGTGAGTTGCCAACAAACCCGAATCATCTAGCTAACTTATTTTCACTCACAACTAGAGAAGCCATATAAATAATTATTAGGGGCAACGGGAGACTAAGCATCCTTTCACTTTCACCACCAGTTTGCCATATCTCCTAAATAACATTGTTAAAATTGTACAGCTGACCATTTTGTAAAAATGAAACGCGTTTTACCTGTAAACTAAATAATATATACCATGTGTGATGATAGAGTACTGTCTAAAACTACAAGTTTTTTTTACTGTCACTGTAAATACGATGTATGCATTATTATAATTGCATGAAAATCTTTTCTCTTTTTTATCTCAATTCACCCCAAAAGTTTGTTTATGGAAATGGAAGTGTAATATATTAATCATAATATACTGAAGTACACAGAAAGGACTTCGACTACGAGTATGCAAGTTACTAAATTAATATTAAATATTAATCAAATATATTTTGTGCTGAACATCATGGTCTTCGTCTTCATAGTTGTTGACATGTATTTCTCATCGCTGCTATATGCATTATTACTGTTACATTACTACGTACTATAATTATTATTGGGTGACGACCATTATATGTATATGTATGTATGTATATATATATTTCATTCTTTACTTTAAATTGACAGACTCTTGGACTGAAAGAATTCATTTATACAACAAAAATCACTAATAATTTTTTTAAAATGCTTGCTTGCTAACAGCTTATTTTTTTGTTGTAGTTTATATTACTTATTAAGCGTAGTTTGGTCATGTCGAATGAATGTCATATAAATAACTGTATATTTTTTTACATTCTATTGTGTACAGCTTCATGTAATATTATTATATAATATTCTTATAATAACTAATTTTATGTTTTTGTATACATAAAATTCTTGTGTGATTGATGTCGCCTTTTTTTTAAAAAAAACTGATAATATTTGGATCTTCTTATGCATGTAGTAACAAAGTAAATGCAGCGTTCCTTTTGGCAGATTCTTTTTTTTATCGCTACTATAATGATAATAATAATAGTAATAATAATAGGTAATAATAATGTACTTTTACAAAGTAATTTTTTTTATAAAACATTCTTAAGATAACGATAATATTTAGTACGTTTATCGCCATTATGTTTTGTATGATGAGAGTGTAAAATTTCACCGTTTTTTTCTCAGAAACTTAGTAGTCGTACTCGCAGAATTCCGATGGTTAAAATTAAGTTTTTTTTGTCATCAATGATTATTATTGGCATGAATAGATGATGTTTTTTTATATACTTGAAAATAGATGTAGGAAATTTTTACTCATAGTATGTATGTATGTATGTAATTGAAAATGTTCGATATTTGAG
>JAHZMT010003527.1:0-12524 GCA_027743785.1 Sinhomidia bicolor
TTTTAAATAAAAGAGATTTCAACAACCATCTCCCTTGATTTTACCCTTATTTTGTAGCTGACTACGGAACTGGAGACATCAAAAGAAAATACCTTCTGAAAACAACATGTTATACCTCCTCCTCATAATCTTGTATTATATTGTTTAAATATACAAACAAAGCAAAGTATTTTTTTGGATGTGTGGGTGACACGCAAAAAATAATCAAGACGAACTAAAAATTGTTTGCATTTAGTTTTTTTTTCTTTCTTTTTCTGCATAATATCATTTAATTGACAACAATAGTGTGATAATAGTGTAAACTTTTATTTCATTGATGTAAAAAAAATTCAACTGCATTTATCACCAACACCATTCATTTTTCAAGGTATGTACACATACAAATAATTAAAAAACCCAAAATAATAGAGATATTATAATAACTGGTGACTCAATCCATTTTTTAATTGATGATAATGTTTTTCCAATGAAATTTTATTATTATTATTATTATTGTTTGTCCTCAATGTCCTCCTCTCTCCATTCACTCTACAAAGTAATTTTTTTAACATTCTAGTAGAACATGTATACCCACAATCCATTTTGTGCTCGGTCCGATCCTAACGAGTGAACTTAATTGTAGCAGCATCATACTTATATTTGCGTGCTTCTTTCTCTTTTCCAGTTTTCCACGGCGCCTGCTTACTTTATCGTTGCTAGAAGAAGAAGTGAGTGAATCTAGGAGCGGAGTGAGAGGTTTGAAGTATTAGCAACCGGTTGTAGGACAAGGACACGCGGAACAAGTATGGCTGCTATTATTGAAGCAAGTCTAGGGAACATCATGATGATGACTGCTTCCTCATCCTCAGGTAAGAAGGGATAACACACAAGTTTGTAGTGTACAGATGAAGCACTGCTGCTGTCGTTTTTTAGCAACATCCCGTCGTGTGTATTATTATTAGGACGTGTTAGTTATGGGTGAAGCGGAGGTGAGATGAAGAATCGGAATGGTGCGTCAGTAGGCAAATGGAGCAGTTTCGGTTCATCTGCTTTTCATCTGCGGTTTGCCAATTTGTCCATAAGCATACACATCTTATCGTTCGTATATAAAATTTGAAAAGATTGCTTAAATAATTCACAGCGCTTTTTCGCTGTGTAACATAATTATAATGTACAGACTCCAAGGATTGACACCAAACCTTGGTAAAGATTTTCCTTTGTAGAATATAATTTAAAAAATATATAGCTAGTTGTTATTTTTTTCTTAAAAAATGAAATTATCATTATGTAAAGTATAAAAATTTAGAAGAAAAACCAGACAGAATTTTTTTTCATTTTAAATACCTATACACATTTTAAGTAATTTATAGCTTGATTAAGTAATTTATAGCTTGACTTGACGTTATTAAACTTGATACATAGTACCTTGTAAATTTGTAAATTTGATACTACACACATTGTCTATTATTGTCTTTCTCTAGTAGCCTAGTCAGCAGTAGATAGAAAATTGTATTCAACTTCTTGCAAGCACACCATTGCTCAGTACTCGGTCGATATGAAGTCATATTTTCGTTGTAAATAGCGCTGGCAGTAATTAGATATGTAATAAAATTATTTGATAATGTAATTTTCAGCTAGCGAGGTTCTTGTGCTTCCATCCTCCTATGTTCACCGGAGATTGAAGCACTTTACCCCAAAATCCTCCACCACTACCAAACCGTGTTCACCGTCACCGTCATCATCATCATCATCATCATCATCTGCAGCAGCAGCATCAAGTCAATCTCAGCAGCAACAGCAGAAAAATGTGTTGCCAACTTCAACAAGTAATAATAATGATGCTATTTCTGTCCCTACCACCACCACCACAGTTGTGGCTGCTGCTCCTGTTTTCAGAAGCAGATTCCAGGATGATACTTCTTCTTGTATAACCTTAAAAGAAAACGAAATTCTCTTTTCACCCCAAACGTCTCGCCTTTCCATTATCTACTCTCTTCCTGGCTTTGGTTCAACATCGCTAATGATTAGTTTGATTGTCCAAATTCAAGAGTTCTACAGTGACCGGTGGGTCAGCTACATGGATTTAAGAAGAGTTGCGACATTCATGCAAAGGCAGAGTAGTTTAAATGATGAGAAAGCTGACGAAAGAAACTGGTCGTTGCCAAAATTAATTTCCTCCTACAACAAAATCACTCTACCTTCTGCTGTCCAACAAATTGACGAGTTTTTCAAACAGTCTGATGATGCTCATCAGTCACCAATTCTCGCCGAATTGTTTCTTGATGAGTTAGATGAGGTCACTCCGAAAATGCAGGAGGTTCTCTTAAAAATTATTGCACGTGACGTACCCTGGAAAAATTGTCAGACTCGGGTTTGGATATCCTCACGACATCATATTAAACCCCGAATAGAAAAACTGCTTCATGCCCAAGTAAACAGCTATGAGCTACTACCGTTTACAAGAGATGAACAGATCAATTTGATGGCACACTACTGGAAACTGACAAGTTGTCCAAACGTAGCGGATTCAAAGTTGAAAAACTTTGCGAGTGGACTTCACGACCATATGGAGAAACTCATTTCAAATTTTTACAAAACCATTGGGGCATGTCCCAGCCATTTGCTTCAGATACCAGATTTTTTCACCCATATTGTCACTAAACTTGAGGAAGACATGAAGGACGACCAAATTTCTTTTCTGGATATATCTGTGACAAAATTATTTGAAAAATTTACCAAAACCAAGTATGAAGGGTATATAGACAAGGTCAGTTGTGAGCAACCGATTCTTGCCATGAGCAGTTTGCAATTTCGAGAAAAGGAATTCCGCAAACTGGAAAAGATTCATGTGAGGGCGGCCGTTTCAAGTTACCCCAATTTTGAATGCGAGCCCAAGATAGTTTTTGCCGGAAATGCACATCAGCAGGACCAAGCTCATGAACTTTACCGCGTAGGAATTTGCTATGAGGATAATGGGAAGTTACGATTTGTTCATCAAATGTACGCAGAGTTTCTACTCGCGCAATACTATGTGGACTCGGGACGCCAAAAAAACACTAGCAACATGTGCATCAGTTTCTTTCTCAATAACGTTCTATTTGATGCGGAAAGCAAGACAATAAGAAAGTTTTTCGATTCCTACTTAAAACTCCAGCAGCAAGAGCGGCAAAAAATCAGGAGTGCCATTGTTTGGAACAGATTGCGTTGCTTTCTAATCAAACATTATCGCCTAAATGAAGAAGCATGCTTGACCAGTAGTGAAGAGGAAGGTGATGATGGCAATAATACTGATGCTGCTCAAGACCAAGAGCAAAGTCAAAAGTTGACTTATGAGGACATCAAACATAACGGCTCCATCTCCAACTTGGTTATCATGGAGGGCCTATTTAATATTTTGCAAATGCTTATCGACTGTTTTAAAGGATTCCCTGACGAGTTGAGAAAGTTTCTTAGTATTAAAGTTCCTCTGGAAATTTTTAGTGAAAATCCCTTTGCCAAGGCAGATCCCAAAAACCCAGAAGTTCACCTTGTGGACCCCTTTCAGATGCTGGCCTTTTATGGCTATGGGACGGAATATATGGAAAAAGTGATCACGCTTTGGTTTCATTACTTTGGCGATGTGCACATGGCACAGTATTTTGAGGATGGCACATGGACAGTGATTCACTACGCAGCAATGAACTCAAATTGTAATTTTCTACATGCACTTTTTTCCAAAGGGAGGAAATGGGAAAAGGTTGAGGTGAACCAAAGAAATCCGGATGGGCAGCAGCCTATACATATGATCTTGACCAAGTGTTGGTACTACAGCATTAAAATTAAGGATCATCCCCATCCTGACTTTAAGTATTGCACCCTAGCAGGGATGCCGCAGGCCGCTTCTTCATCTGCATCGATGAGAATGATTGCAATACAGGATGCCATAGATGCTGCATTGAGTGTAAATTCAGTGACCATAAAGGAGGAACCTGAGGACCCAGATGAATCACCCTCAACTTCTGACTTCATACCACTCAGCTCAACCTCTGATTTCATACCAATCAGCTCAACTAGTGCAGCAGAAACAGGTAGAAAGAGAAAGCAGAAAGGAGCAGCAGCTTCAAGGAAAAAAGGCAAAAATGCTGGTCAGCAGAAACAACTCACTCGACGACGCAGTAGTACTCAAGTTATCAAAGTTTTCAAAGATATCTGGTGTTTTGAGGGAGTGGACAAGGATTTCGTGGCCGCATGGGATGTTTACCCTGAGGAGGTAGAGTGGAATCCTCTTCAATCCCATTTGACATGCCTTACTCTGCTTATGGAGAATGGGGGTGATGTCAATGCTCCGGATGATGTAAACGGGAAAACTGTCCTGCACCAGGCTGCTACTTTGGAAAGTGTGAAATTGGCATGCTTTCTATTGCAACATGGAGCTGATGTCAATATACAAGATGACTTTAAAAGAACCCCAGCCCAGTATGCAGCCTTGCAAGGCAATGTACACGTTTTGGAAACTTTGGCGGGGCAGAGTACAAAAAGTAGTCAGCAGGATGGTGATGGCTTTGTAAAAAAGTTGAGTGAGTTGCTAAAAAGTGGAAAGCATTCAAGTATAATTTGCAGAATTTCCTGAGACAGAATGTGTAACTTGCTGTACTGTCATTCTGTTGCATTTTGTTCCACGGATGATGAAACAAATAGCTTGCTATTCTTTCCAAGCATCTTTGCACGGTCTAAAACGGTGAAGAAACAATGTGAAGGCAAAGATGATAATGTTAACATTCCTGGAAAATACGTAAATAATTTTATGTAAGTATAAATACTTTCTTTTATAACATTACACTTAACTAGACTACAAAGTTATAGCAGGTAGGTATGATCAAGCCAATTACATTGATAAGAAAAGACGTTGAAAAATAAATCTGTAAATAATTGCCCCAAAAAGTTGTTATTTTTAATAATATTTTTAACAGTATTCTTTGTAAACAACATTATCTGTGGATTATTATTTTAAGACTTGTGTACATTCATATGTATATAACCGTTAAAATATGTAGGTAATAATAATAATGTAATAGTTCAAACCAAGACAATATATAAGACGTTACAAAAAACAACTTAAGATAATTAGATTCTATAAGCCAGGCGGCAGTCATAGCAAATAAGTTCTCATTTTTATCATCATCTTTCAGAATAAATATTTTTAATCATTTTCTCTGTAGTATTGACTCCAAGGCTTTATCTGACAACTTCTTCTATTCTATTTAACAGAGATAGGTATAGTGGAGGGATTACGTAGAAAATAAAGGGAATTTAAGCTGCTCACTCAGACCGTTCACATCGATCATTTTACATAATTCGTGTTAGAGTGACAAGGCAGAAATGGTAAAGTGATAAGTAAACACCATCTCAGAGTTGAGGGGACGAGATTTCTGAATTAGTCATGGAAATTCGTACGTATTCTATAAGTTGGTCCCTATAATTTGTAAAAAATAAAATAAAGATAGCTTGTACTACTTAATAGGAAACTGTTGGCAACCAAATGGCTTTTCTGTAGAAAGACGGTATACACAACATGAACTGAACTATTTATGTGTTCAGAGTATCTCAATTTTTAAACTTAACGGCAGAATAACGAACAAAAGCTTAGAGATTGTTAATTCCTACCTAATTAAAAGTAACTTTTCTCTGCAGAAACGAATTATTATATTGTTAGCTGGAGTAAGTTATTTCTGAAGGAATGCTTAAAACTAATTGTAAGTAAAATATGGTATGTTAATAGCTGCAAAAATTTTTGTTCTGTTTTAATTTTTTGTTATGAATCTAAGCAGTATGTAGCATATGTATAGTTGGTACATATGACATCAGGAGTAAATGGAAAGGGAAGTCTTTTGACCTTCAAGCTTTTATTACGTCTTTTCTACGAAAAGTCATTTAGGACAATTTAGGTACAGTATATGCATACCTACTACCTATTACCTATACATATATATGTAGCTATAACCATTCTTTTCATTAAGTTTATTAGAGGGATTGACATCATTCGTCTTTGTCACTTATTATTGACTACCAAAAGACACATAATAATTTATGTATTATCATAATATTGAGAATAAATGATTTTGTGGAGTATTATTTAGAATCTTTTTCCAGCATTTATTGACATTTTTAATGTTAAAACGTAAAATAATGTTCAATGTTCATTTTCACTGACAAGTTATTGGTATTGTGAGAGACCCTGTTTGCTGGATCGTATTGGAAGCTTGTTGATGTTTTACATAAAGTACTGTTTCTTAGCATATAAAAATTCAGTGCTTATAATATGCATACCTTCATATATGGTGACATATCTACTTCATACATCATTGCGTGCTTGTTGCTACCCAAGAAATAGACTTAATGGTAAGTCATATACGAGTAAAGTACAAATTCAGATATTTTAAAGAAGCAATGTACCGTACCTAACTACTAACTACAAATGCATTAAAGCAAAACAACACAACGCTCACAAACTACGGAACATTATGATAAAACGTTCTTACAAAAAAGAACTCCCTAGTTGCAGTCGCAGATGCCTACATGTCAACCGAAAACATTCCTTACTAATTTTGACAATAAACTACTTACTTACTTACTTACTTTATCTTCATTTGTAAAGGCATGTTACATGTTTTTAGGGAAAAGGTACCTATAATAATATGAAGTCATGTTTAAGACAAACACGAAAATGATTTTGTGGTCGTATGAAGAATAAAAGACTTTTTTATTTTTCTAAATCCAGACAAGTCGTAGTATCCAAAGTCCAATAAATTCCATTAACCAAAAGCCATTTATTTTTATATTACTTACCTTTTTTCTTACAGTTATATACAGTTTAAAAAATTGTGTAGATATTTTTAGCGTTGACAAATCATAGAACTTTTTATAACACAAGAAATTGTGGACAACGGCTGACAAAACTAATGTAAACATGTATATGGGTGGTAGCCTTAAACCAACCTGTATGCCACTGATAATGATGAGGGTAAAAATAACAAACAGTATAAAGTACACTGCTTTATCTTACATAGTTTACATGGCAAGAACTAATTGCTATATCCTACTACCTTAAGCTTGTATAAATGTGTTACATTGTAACACTAAAATTATTATAATTACTACCTATTACTATTACCTACATAATTTATTTCCATTCCAGCCAAGTTTTCCCTCATGATCCTGTGCTTAAAAAATGTACGTTTCAAATAACAGTACATCATTTGGTTACTGACTACTGAGGTGGAGACATCAAAGCAAATACCTTACAAGTGGCGGTTGATCCACAAAATTAAGAAAGAATCTTTTTTTTTTTTTATTAAATTTTCAATTTAAAAAAAATATTTTTAATTCTTCATAATAACAACTTAATTCAACTTTAATAATTTCATACCATCATTCATTACGGTAAAAAGGAACGTCTAATTTTTTAAAAATAATACAGACATTGTTATAGTGATTCAATTTCATTTGATATATCATACACATTTTGTTTCGCATCCTATCCCAATGTATTTGTTTGCTTCTTTCTCTTTACAGTTTTTTTCTGCGCCTAATTTGTGTTTCCTTGGAAGTAGAAGGTGAGTGAGAGATTTGAAGTAATAGCAACTGGATACGCGGAATAAATATAAATATGGCGGCAGCGGATATTGAAGAAAGTTTCGGGAACATTTACTCACCTTCAGGTAAAATGGATACAGTACTTTATAGAATAAAGATAAAACACGTCACATCATTTTTTAGCCAGCATGTTTTTGCCATAATCTTGCATAACTGAGTCACATGGAAAATGTAATCTTGAATTGGTGAGAAGCTAATCTAAAAATTAGACTAGACAAAAATTAAGTTCTGGATGAAACTCTTGTGTGTCCTAAATAATGCTATTGAATATAATTATAAAGAAGCATATTACAAAATGAGTGCAGACTTATACAGGGTTAAGACTGTACCTTTTTTGAAACCTTACTATTTCATTACGTTCAAATCGTTGTTAAGGTTTCTCAACTTTAGATTCACGGTGATGGGTTTTTTGGGGAAATCCATTTTTGCATTTGTTTTCACTTTCTATACAGAAAAGAAAACATCTTTGCAAAATTATCGTAGTAATTTTTGGTTTGCTTCTTGACAACCAATACAAAAATATACCGTTATGTTAATTCATATCCCACATGAAAGTAGTGAAGTAATGATAAAGCTAGACAATGACTAATGACTTGAGATATAGGCAACTGCTTGAGAAAAATAGTTTTGCTAGTAAATAATATGAATTTTAACAGGAATCAAAATTATTTTATAATGTAATTTACAGATAGAAAACTCCCGGAACTTCCATCCTTTTACGTTTCTCGGAGAGTGAAACTATACAGCCCATGTGCTTTTGCCACCATCACACCAGATTCATCTGAACTAAACCTACATCAACAGTAAAGTTTATCTCCAGCTTTAATAAACCGAAGTAGCGAAAGTTATGCCTATTTAAAAAAATATTATATACCTATACACATTACGTATATTTTACCATATTTGGTGAAAATATTACGTATAAAATGACTAAGGTCAGCGATCAAAAATTATTTGATATATAGACATTTTGCTCACAACAAATTTAACACCCTGGGTCTTTGGTCAAGTAGGTCATTTGGTATCAAGATCAATTTTTATACTAGAAAATTTATCAACTACCAATCTGGTAAATATATTATAAATAAACATTTTTTCACCCAACAGTTATACATACATACAAAAGCATAAAAATAATTAATGCAAAACACTACAAAAATTTCAACATTTAATTCCGGTATATTAGATTCAATTATTCAGTTAAATTTGCAATTTCAAAAAAAGAAAAAAAAACAATTAAAAACTTATTTTAAAACTTATAAAATCATAAATAAAAAATTTATACGTTTAACAATTTCAACAATTTGACAACCGTATCAATAATAGATGTAGGATAGAGTACTCGTGTTGAAATTATAATAATCCATTGTAACTGTTTATATGCCAAAAAAAACTTTTGATCAAATGACACAGCACCCATATGTATATAACATTAAGTATAAAAATTTCGCGTTGACATACGCGAAAGGGCAGACGCGAAAGGGCAGACGCTGAGCAATAGCTTTCGCTACTTCGGTAATAATATTTCTGCCACCATCAACACACAGGGACTACTCTGGCTCTGAGGCGTCTTCATATGTCTATCCCGTCAATAAATACCAGATTGACTTGTTTACGACAACCTTCAAGGAAAGTGGAATTCTCACTTCGCCCCAAGAAGCTCCCATCTCTATTCTCTACGCTCGTCCTGGCTTTGGTTCAACCTCTCTGATTATTAGTCTGATTCATCGGATCAAATCAACTTACAATGACCGCTGGGTCAACTACATGGATTGTAGAAAAGCTATCACCCTGATGGGAGACATGAATAGTTTAAAGGACGAGAACATTGATGAACGGAAATGGACATTGGCCAAACTAATCTGTGACTACAACAAAATCTTTACACCTTCCGGTCGCCAACAAATTGACGACTTTTTCAAAGAAAATGATGATCAAGATAGAAACGAGTCTTCAATTCGTGCCGAATTATTTCTTGATGAGCTAGATGAGCTTACCCCTAAAATGCAGGAGCTTCTTATAAAAATTGTAGCGCGCGATGTACGCTGGGGAAACAACCAACTCCGTGTGTGGATTACTGCAGGACCACATCTTAGAACTCGAATTCAAAATCTGTTCCCTACTGAACTAAACATTTATGAACTTTTACCCCTTTTAAGAAAAGAGCAGATCAAATTTCTGGTAAACCACTGGAGACTCACGGCTGGACCTAATGTTGCAGACTCAAAGTTGAAAAAATTTAGTAGTGATATTCACGAACAGATGGAAAAACTCGTTTCAAACTTTTACAACACCATTGGGGCATGCCCTTCTCATTTGCTTCAGCTTGCAGATTTTTTAGCCGACGTTGTCGCCAAGCTTGACACGAGCACGAAGGAGCATCAAATAACTAGGATGGATGTGACGAAACTATTTGAAAAATTTTCCAAAGCCAAGTTTGAAGTATATATGGACAAAGTGTGTGAGCATCCAAACAATGTGCAATTTGTCGATGAGTTACTTCTGCAGCTAAAAATGATACATGTGTGGGCGGCCTACACCAGTTACCCCAAGTTTGAATGCGAGGTCAGTGCAGCTTTCCCCGGAACTATACGTCACCAGGAGCAAGCTCACAAACTTTACAGCGTAGGGATATGTTACGAGAATGATGGCAAGCTGCGCTTTGTTCATCAAATGTACGCAGAATTTCTTCTGGCGCAATACTACGTAGACTGGGCACTCGTCGTGAAAAATACCAACAACATGTACATTGATTTCTTTCTCAATACCGTGCTCTTTGATGTTGAAAGCAAAGCGATAAGAAAGTTTTTTGACACTTACCTCAAAATACAACAGCCACAAACGGGTCAAACAATTCGGAACACAAGTGCAATGTTTTGGAATAAATTGCATGGCTTTCTCATCCAGCATTACCGCTTAGTTGAGGAAACATGGTTATATCACAGTGGAGAGGAATTTCATCCTGCTGCTCAAGGCCGGGTGGAGAATCCCAGGTTGACCTATGATAACATACAAGAAAATGGCTCTATCGCTCACTTGCTTATCATGGAGCGCAACTTTAACATGCTACAAATGCTCATCGACTCCTTGCATGGGTTTACTACAGAGTTCCAAAGGTTTCTCAGCATTAAAGTGAGCTTAAGAATTTTTAACGAAAATCCCTTCTCAACGAAGGCCCCAACAGACGGAGTCGAGCACAAAGTAGATCCCTTTCAAATGCTAGCGTTGTATGGGAACGACACCGAGTACATGAAGCATTTTATCATGCTTTGGTTTCAGGATTTTGGGGACGCACATATGGCGCAGTACTTTAAAAATAATTCATGGACAGTTATGCACTACGCAGCAATGAATTCAAACTATCATTTTCTACAAGCACTCTTCTCTAAAGAGCTGAAATTGCGGAAACTTGGGGTGAACCAAAGAAGTCCGGATGGGCAGCTTCCTGTGCACATGGTCTTGACCAAGTGCTGGTACTACAGTATAAGAATTAAGGATCATCCCCATCCTGACTGGAAGGACTGCGTGTCTCCAATGTTGGCCCATGCTCTTTCTTCTGCCACTTTTGCAGCAAAAGTTTCAAATAAGAAGCATGAGGCATCGACATCTCAAAATAAAAAATGCGAAACTATTGACCAGCATCCGCAGCAGAAGTCGCCGAATGAACCAGAGAGTAGCAGCCGTAGTGAAAGGTTAAAAACTTTTAAAGATATCTGGAGTTTTGAAGGTATGGACAAAAAGGTGAAGGCATGGGATGTTTACTATTACAACGGCAATGATTTTGATCGGGAGCTACTTGCTTCCCATTTGACATGCCTTACAATATTGATTGAGCATGGGGGCAATCTCAAAGCTCAGGACTCAACTTATGGATTAACTCTCGTGCAACAAATTGCTGAATTGGACAGTAAAAGGTTAACTGAATTTATATCAAAGTTTGAGGCACAAGCATCACGGAGATCACCAATTCGACAAGTTTCGAGAAATTTTCTGAGCATGTTTAGACGTATAGGGAACGTGCTTAGAAGTATAGTATTTTGTCGCTAATCATCAATTGTGGACAAAATTTAATAAATGCTGGTATGTAAATTTTTTTCTACTGTTTATCATCACGCTCAATGTTCCTCGAATGATGAAACAAAAATTATACTGTCCCATTTTACAAAACAGAAATATAAAATAGAATAAGGATGATTCTTAAACTTAAAAACAGTTCAACATTTAATAAAATTAATTTACAATAATTATTTCTACAAAATAAAAAAATATTTGCATGTAATTCAAACTTTTCTTTTACTTTTGTTAAACTACTTTTAACACGTTGTTGTAATTATATTTATGCCATTTCTATCATTGACATGGAGCAAAGTTTTTAAAAATAAATAAATCTGTATAATGTTACCCCAAAAAACCCAACATTTTCTCTTTTCTCATGATAAGTTAGTTATATACCTATTTTGTTCTCTTTTAAGACAGCATTCGATAAACTAACATTTTCATACGTACTAAACAAACATGAATTGAGAATATAATGATGTCACCACTCAAAACTAAGATAATTTTCAGCATATAATATAATTTTTGCAGAGGCATGCTTGTGTACTTGAAGTTGCTCTCTGGGAAAACTCTAGCTCAAAAGTAATGTGTTTCTCAGCCACTCATTATTACTTACTACTACTGTGAAAGAATAGAACAGTTCTCTTTCTTATCATCATCTTTTGGAAGATTTTTATCGCATTCCGAATTATATTGACTCCATCCTTTATCTGACACCTGCTCCATTTAACAGAATTAGTGAGGGATTACGTAAGCAGTAAAGAGGATAAACTGCTCGCTCGTTCAGTACTCATTGCTCATGTTCTACTCTTCTTGTGCTATTGATACGTGACAGAGTGGCAAAGCAAACCTAAAAG
>JAHZMT010003528.1:0-13993 GCA_027743785.1 Sinhomidia bicolor
GTTTTTAACATTTCGTTATTTTTATTTTCATGCTTGACGCGACAACAAAGTTTTCGGAATCATAATATTTTCTATATCTAACTGCGTCAAGTCAATAACAAAATGTTGAATTTGAATTGCCAACACATTTTTGGGCTCTTATATTATATAACTATCTCGTCAAAAGGACTTGACTTATGTTGTACTTTTTTGCATTATGTATGTATCTTATTTCATTGTTATCTGCACCTGCGTGCAGTGTGTTCAGTTAGTTGTCCCAAATATTGGGCAAATGTAACATAAAGCCAAATTGGCTTTTGTTGTGGTACATGTTACTACTTCACTACCTAGCCTACCCACCACCGGTTACAAGCACAAATGAAATGAAATGAAACTCAAATTGCAACATTTGCAACTACAAGTAGAGCAGCTATGCCCGTTGTTGTGAGCCTTTTTACTCTGTTTTGTACCACTCTGAAGAAATGTACATGAAAACCTCGGGAGCATCCTAAATATTAAGTTTTTGTAAGTGTCAAAATATAGTTACATGGCAAAATATGTAGCAAACAGTTAAAATTTCGCAAAATATCGTTTGTTGTAAAAATTCCAATTTAAAGAAGCTAGAAGCTGTGTTTTAGAAATAAATCGTGACCATGGCTTCTCACATTGTGTGCCTTTTCTGCTACAAAAATTGTCATGGTCATGAAAGCACGCCAAATTGCAATAACAAAGAGGACTTGACAAGTGAAGTTAGTGGAAAACTTTCACCTGCTCAAAGATTCTTTGTGTTAGTGGAAAGGTTTGTTCATCAAAATGTGCCCGCTAACCACAAGTATTCTCCATCACCATGGTTATCTGCAGCTCAAGATTTTAATCAGTGCTTAGGATGCTGTGAAAATTGTGACACCATAATTACCACATTTAGCTCAGTGTATCATCAATTGATACTGCTGGAGCTTCAACTGGAATGGAAATTGAAGGCAATTGTGAATATTATGAAATCAGCAAGTAAAGTGCCTTCACGCGTGTTACAGTTAAAACTGGCTTTTCAAAATTTTGAGGCTGCAAGTGAAAAAGCTGTTACTAGACGGACCATTGTCGTTTCACAAAATATGACAACGTTTAAGCATTTCAGGACACGTTTTCTCAAACAATGTATGTTTAATTAATAAATTAGTTGAATACTTTTTTAAAACTACTTACTACTTATACAATATGTGATATTTGAATGTTGAATGTTATCTGTTGTACTTTAGGTGTTAGAAAACTTGAGAAGTCTCAACCGCAGGTTCTAGTAAAACGAATTAAGAATAGTAATCAACCAGCAGATTCCGGTGGAACTCCAAAAACAAATTTTATAGTAACAAAAGATGTTCATGATTATAATAGCAATAAACAACAAGATGTTGAAGATGTCACCAACAGCAATTCTACCGCCGATATAGTGCCAAACTCTGTTTCCGAGTGGGTTTTAGCACAAATGCATTTTCATTCAAAGTCTGCAATATATTGAAAAGAAGTTAATGTAACAATTTTTAAATCACTGTATTTACTTCCTGCAGATTTCATAAACAGGCTGATGAAGCTAGTTTCGTTTCTGGGTCCTCTGCAAAGAAGAGAAATGGATTGACGGAAGCATGCTGTGATAATAAAACGTCAAGCAGCAGTAATGATTGCTTACCTGACAGGCTTTCCCCGGAGGATGCGATTGATGCGAATGAAGACGTATGTGAATCCGTCCAGAATGTTTTACAATCAGACAAGTAGGTCGACTAGTCGACTAATTAACTCTCCTTAACCATTGCTCTATTTTCTTTCATCCTTATCGTCATACTCACATTTATTTTATGAATTTAGCTAAAAAAAATGTTGCTTTTTAGGGAATTTGTAACTGCAAGTGGTTTGAAAGTTGAGACTCAAGAGAATGTTCTGAAAACGGAGGAGACTGCATTGCATACTGCCAAAATGGATGATGATCCGTTTTTCAGCGTTAACAATGATGGGAGTGATGAAAATGAAATTGATGATCAATGTAGCAGTACAATGTTTAATCAAGTAGATGATCATTTTGGGAACAATGATATTGACAAGGAGATAATTTTTTCGTAAGATAAAATACTAGCAATAAACTGTTCATTGGTTTGCTGTTTAATATGCTGGTTTTGTAACTCCTTGAGCTTTATTTATTTTGTTTGGTTTCAGTAATCAAGACGTTTCACCCGAAGACGAAAACAAACCGTTTGTGTCGGCCGGAACTGATGCAATTACTACTGTGAAGCAGGAAAATGGCATGTTACGACTGGAAAACGAGTACCTTGCTGAAACGGCTACAAGTGCATATAACTTACGCGAAAATAGAAAGAGAACGTATAAAGTAGTGGAGTCAGAAGAAGAAGACAATGAATCCTACAACGCTAATGACAATAATGAGTATTATGACAGTGATGGCAGCAGTTTGTCTTCCTCCAGTAACAGTAGCAGTACTAACAGTACTGACGTAAAAATTTGTCAAGTAACAGCTAATGAAGGAGCAATAAGTGCAAAATATTACTATTGTAGAGACGACGGTTGCTGTCGCCAATTTCTTGATAAAAGGCTTTACGAGGATCATCGTAAACTTCACGTAGCAAATGATCTAAAATGCAACTTTTGTAACGTTGTCGAAAAAAACGTGATACTACTAAGTAATCACGAAAGAATGGAACATCCAAACGCGCAACAAGATAATGGTTTCATTAGTTGCCCAAGATGTGCATATAAAACAAAATTTCCTGGAATATATCAACTGCACTTTGCAATGGAGCACATAGAAGGACTTAAAAGGTAATAAAATTTGAAGTGAAGAACACTTCGTGAAAATCTTTAGTACACGTCTGAATCAGCTTTTTATGCTGATTTCAGCGCTACACGCATTTCATTTTGCGATCAGTTGAAATTTATGAGGATTATGAGGATTTAACATTGTTGAAAATAAAAACATGTTAGACTTAGCGCAAAAAGCTGATCCAGACGTGTATTCTCGTTTTTCCCAGATTGTTCTTTATTTCAAAACGTTACGATTTTAGGGTACTACCGACGACTTCACATAGAATAATGAGAGGTTCATCAAGAGAAAATAGTGTATCCTGCAAAATATGCCAGAAAAAGGTTCAAAAGAAGACACAGAAAGAACACTTTCAACGGTACCACGATGTAACAGATACGGACGGAAATCAGATTTTGCCCTGCAGTATTAGTGGATGTGCAGCGTATTTTAAATTAGTGAATCAGGTTTACGAACACGAGAAAAAAGTGCACAATATTATTTCTCATGCATATGGCAATCATCAAAAACTAAGCGAGCCAGGTAGCTACAAGTGCAATTTTTGTGACCTTGTTGAGAACAACGTGATCCGACTGAGTACACATGAAAGAACAATGCACCAGTCTACAACGATTTTGGACAAAGATTCCTGCGCCGAGATAAATGACAGTGGAGTTGTAAGCTGTCCCAGGTGTACATTTGAAGCTCAAAATGTTGCAATGTACCAGTGTCATTTTGCAAAGACTCACTTTTTGGGATTCGAAGATTGTGAGCAGAATTCTGCCGAACTGTCAACCGTTCGGTGTGAAATGTGCAACATGGAAATCGACCGTTCTCAAAGGAAAAGTCACTTTGCAGTGTATCATGATATTTCTGGGGTGGATCCATCCAGAACCCGAAAGTGCATTGCTGACGGTTGTAAAGCCGTTTTTAGAAAGCGATCGCAGTGGATCGCTCATACAATGATTGAGCACGCATCAATTTCTGCTGCCGAAAAACAAATGGCAAAACGTCGTGTATTTTTCGCTAATTACAAACTTGCTTGTACATTTGATAAATGCAGAAAGAAATTTCGAACAGAGGATGACATGGACATTCACCGAAAGCTTCACGGTTCTTTTAACTGTAAATTCTGTAAAATGGTTAAGAACTATGCTCCAGAATTGGCACTACATGAACTCCAACATGCAAAAGGAGGATGTAAGAAAAGAGGATTAAAAGGTTACTTTTGTGTCAGATGCCCTTCCTACTTTTTTAAACAGTCTATATATATTCGCCATCATTTAGAAGAGCATCTTAACTTATCCGGGAATAAGCCAACCCAAATTTGTCCTATTTGTAAGGTGGAAAGCTCACAAAAGGAGGACTTTCTAACCTTGCATTACAAAACTTACCACAATACGGAAAGAATGGATGCTGCAGACATTCAAAGATGCGATCATTGCACGGCGTACTTTATTACACCTCAGCAATTGGCTATTCACAAAATAAAAGATCATTTTAAAGGAAAATGTCCAGAATGTAATAAATTCAATCCTGTTGACATTTCCAGTTTTCTTTTGCATATGGATGAAAAACACCCACAAATTGACCATTTTCCCAATTTTAAATTCCGCTGTGACATTGGAAATTGCAAAAGAAGATATGGAACAGAGACTGATTTGGAACGACACAAAAAGAATGACGTTCACTATGATGACAGGTTGATAAAATGTTTAGAGTGTAACAAGGAGTTGCAAGGAGAGAAAAAATTGAGGGCCCATATCATCTATTATCATTCGGCAAATTCACATATTTGTTCTGAATGCGGTAAAATATTTAGGACGCAAGCACATCTTTTCAAGCACCTTGAGTATCATAAGCCACCAGAAGAGTGGAAGTTTGAATGCCCCATTTGTGGGAAAAAATGTGTTAATAATTGGAAACTGGGAGAACATAAACGAACTCATTCAAGGGAAAAGCCTCACATTTGTCATTTTTGTGGGGAAAAGTATGCTCATCGTCACAACCTAAAAAATCACATGAGAACAAAGCACAAAAAGGAATTTGATGAGGTCGAAGCTCAGAGTAGTAAAAGAGTTGGCAATTTTATGTCAAGAAAAGGGTCCAAGAAAGGAGACTGCATTGTGGCCGGTCGGAACACACAAGCAGATAAAAGTTAGCAAATTAAAAAGGCAGAAAAAATGTTAACAAATAATATGTTTTGATTATTATTAATAATGGATACTACGTACAACTTATACTATAACTTACCGTTACGTAATAACCGGTTATAATTTCAATCGAATAGAATGGTTTCTTAATAATTTTTTCTCATGTCTTAGTATTTCTAAACACTTCAATCACCAATGAAAACATTCTTCTGTGATTAAATGTAAAAATATGTTTTGTAAAGAAAAAAGTTTAAAATAAAATCTTCTTAACTTTATCAACTTACTTGTTACTTGGCATGAAACACTATTTTTCCTTCTATGTATTTATTTTTAATTTTTTTTGTCTGCAAAATATTTATATGCTACTTTTTATTATCATCAATTATGAAACCATATATTTATTAAAACATTCCATCACATTTTGCTGCCTGTCCATAATATATTTTATCTAATCTCTTTTGTGAGTTGGAAAAAATGCAGTACAATATTATTTATCGTTTGACATAAAGAATTATTCTGTTTATACCTTATTCAGTTTTAATTTTATTTCTGAATTTTTTAAAAAGCTTTACAAAAAGTTATTCCATTCAGTTTCTAAATGACGATGTTGTTTGTAAAATTTATCTATTTGTCATCTTATCATTGCATTGATCTGATCTGAGCATTAAATTGCATTGGATTGGACCAAATTATACAATTATTAGCACAATATTTGGAAATCGACTGAGAGGAGATGGCAGAAAGATTGGCTTTGTTCTACAAATTCACTTTGCAGTGCAAAGTTTGCACAATACAAGTAAATTGTGAGAAAACGATGTCTCTAGATTCTAGATGACAGGTATGCGTATGTACGGTGCAGGTGTGCGTGTGGTGTACAGATTTATATAGGTTTTACAGGAAATATATTGCGCGAAACGATATTTGAACCAGGCTATTGAACGTAAACATAAACAATAACAAAAGTGAATAACATGTGTATATGTATGTGCTAGTGCCAGTGCTAAAAAAATTGCTCTAATTGCTATCTTATATTATTCTACTTCTAACTAATAAATTCTCATTTTACTACATATAACGAAATATTTAAAATATTGCAATTTTTAAGAAGCTGTGAATTGATAAAATACTGTGAGTGTAAATCATGACGTCTGAGTCTGACATATTGTGCCTATTTTGCTACAAAAGTTGCTCTGTCAATAGCGCACTTAATTGCAATAACAGCAATAAAGTTGACAAGAGCAACGAGAAAGTTACTAGAGCTGACAACAATGTTCAAAGATTCTTGGTGCTGGTAGAGAGGTTTGTAGGTGCTAACTGGAGGAAGTCGTCATTATCGTCACTGTCATGGGCATCCTCAATTCAGACCAGTCACAGTTGCTTAGGATGCTGCGAAAATTGTGATGCCCTGATATCCACATTTTGTTCAGTGTACCATCAGTTGAAACTGTTGGAGCTTCAGCTGGAATGGAAACTAGGGACAGTTGTAAATATCATGAAATTAGCAAATAAAGTGCCTTCACGGATAGCACAGTTAAAACAAACTTTTCAAAATTTTAAAGCTGAAAATGAAACTGCTAATACTGGTGCCAATCTCTTTCCACAAAATGTGACAGCTGTTAAAAATCTCAGATCAGATTTTGTTAAAACATGTAAAATTCTAAAATTGTTTAATGTAAATAGAATGACAAAGATGACATATATTTATTATGAGACACGCATGAAACAACGTCCTATTTCCCATTTTAGGTTCTGGAAGACTTGCCAAATGTCAACCAAAAGTTGGAGTAAAACGTATGAAAACTGGTGATGATAATGCATTGGATTCCTTTGGTATTCAAAATACAAATTTTATAGTTGAAAATTCCAGCAACAGTTCTGCTGTCGCTATAGTACAACACTCTCTTTCCAAGTATGTTTTTATCTCAGGTGTATTAAATTTGATTTTTAACTTTCATTGTTCAAATAGTACTCAAACTTAAACTAGATGTATTATCTAAAAAATATACTGTTTTAAATTTTGCAGGTCCCAAGAGCGCATTGGGGATGATCGTTCCATTTCTACATTCTTTGTAAAGATAGAAAACGTACCAGAACCAGAATGGGATGATGATAAGGCTTCAAGTTTAAAAGACAATGTGTCGGAATCAGACATGTAAGTAGATTGAAATGCTGATGTTATAATAATTTATTGAAGTTGCTTCACTCGTTCGGATATTTAGAAAGCTACTGATTGAATTTTTTTTCAATTCTCTTTTTAGAGAATCTGCAAATGTCGTAGAAGAGGTGGAACCTATGGAAACCGTCACCAAATCGGAGGAAGTCGAATTTAACAGCGCTGAAAATCATGATGATCCATTAGTACTTAATGTTAACAACGATGATGAGAATTCAGTTAAAAGAGACAATCACAATCATTGTAGTAATGTTAGTATAAACTCTCAAGAGGACGATGATCATTCCCGTGATAAAGATACCGATATAATTTTTTCGTAAGTGATACATACAATATTTTTAATAAATTTATTCGCCTTCTGACCCTTTGTTGTTGTCTATGTATGCAACTAAGAAAATGTAAGTTAAAATAACGTTGAATTAATTATACATGTTTGGCTATAGTAAAGAAGATTGTTCACCAGAGAACGAAAACAGAGAGAATGTGTCAGTGGAAACTGCTATACCTGCAGTGAACTACGGAGCTAACGAGTTAAGAGTGGAAGATAAAAGCCTGGAGACGGCAACGACAAGTCGATATAACTTACGTGCAAATAGAAAGAAACCTATAAAAGTAGTAGACTCTGAGTCAGAAGAGAATGAGGTAAGCAGTGAGTCGTCCCAAGCTAATGATTCCGACAACAGTGAAGTAAGCAGTGAATCTTCCGACATTAATGATTTTGACAGTGAAATGACTAGTGAGTCTTCCCATGTTGAAATTTCTGACAAAGAAGAAGACAGCTTGTCCGCATCCTCATTAAATGACAGTAGCAGTGGTGGTACTGACATAAATTGTCAACCTCAAGCAAGTTCTGTTTTACGATCCGCACCCATTGTTGGGATAAAAGAAGATACTAGGTACATTGCAAAATCAGATGTACAATATTACAATTGCCAAGACGATGGCTGCATCAGCATATATCTTGACAAGAAACTGTTCGAGGATCATCGTCAACTTCACACATCAAATGAACAACCATGTAAATTTTGCAACGTTGTCGAAAAAAACGTGATACTACTGAGTAATCACGAGAGATTGAAACATTCAAACACCGAGCAACCAGCCACCTGCGATTATTTTATTAATTGCCCTAGATGTCAATTTAAAACCAAATTTCTAGGAATATATCAAATGCATTTTGCAAAAGTTCACATTAAAAGACGTAATCCACTAAGTAAAATGTCACCCAAATTTAAAAAATGGGTATTCTGTAAAATATGTCAAAAGAGAACCAAAAAATTGAACCAAAAAGTCCATTTCAAACAATTCCATGACTTAGAAGGAATGGATCACAATCAGATTGTACATTGTAGTGTATCTGGATGCGCAGCATTTTTTAAAACTGCTGATCAGGCTTACATTCACGAGAAAACTGTGCACAGTTCAAATTCTTGTACACAATCCGCAGGAAACGTACCAAATTTTGAACAGGCTCCAAATTGGTATTGTCAAAAGGACGGCTGCAGTCACAATTTTTCAATTAAAACCGAATATGAATATCACCAAAAACTGCACATGCCAGGTGGCTACAAGTGCTATTTTTGTAACCTTGTTGAAGAAAATTTGATCCGTTTGAGTACACATGAAAGAACAATGCACCAGTCTAAAACCACATTAGACAAAGTTTCCTGCGGCGAGATAAAAAACAGCGGAGTTGTATGCTGTCCCAGGTGTGCATTTGAAGCTCAAAATGTTGCGTTGTACCAGTGTCATTTTGCAAAGACTCACTTTGTGGGATTCGAAGATTGTGAGCAGAATTCTGCCAAACTGTCAACCGTTCGGTGTGAAATGTGCAACATGGAAATTGACGGTTCTAAAAAGAAGAGTCACTTTGCAGTGTATCATGACATTTCTGGGGTGGATCCATCCAGAACCCGAAAGTGCATTGCTGATGGTTGTAAAGCTGTTTTTAGAAAGCGATCGCAGTGGATCGCTCATACGATGACTGAGCACACATCCATTTCTGCTGCCGAAAAACAAAGGGCAAATAGTCGTGTTTTTGTTGGATTAGGCAGTATTAGCTGCACCATTAAAAAATGTAAACAAACATTCCAAACAAAGGAAGATATGAAGAGTCATCGAAAACTTCACGGATCTTTCAAATGTAAATTTTGTAAAGTTGTCAAGAGTTATGCCACAGAATTGGCATTGCATGAACTCCAGCATGCAAAAGGAAAATTTATAGGGAAAAGGACATGCCATTATTACTGCGCCAGGTGTCCATCCCACTTTCTTGTTCAGCGTAAATATATCAGACATCATTTGGAGGAGCACCTCAATTTATCAGTGAAAGAACCAACTCAAATTTGTCCCATTTGTAAGGCGGAGTTCACAAAAACAGTAGACGACATTTTAACAAAGCACTACAAAACCAATCATGATACAGAGGGAATGGATCCTGGAGACATTCAAAGATGTGATCTTTGTCCCGCATACTTTACTAAATCTCGTCTGCTAGTTCTTCACAAAATCAAAGATCATTTCAGAGGAAAATGTCCCGAATGCAATGAATTCATTCGTATTGAGATATCCCGTTTTCTTTTGCATATGGATGAAAAACACCCTCAAATTGACCATTTTCCTAACTGCAAGTTCCGCTGTGACAATAAAAATTGCAAAAAAAGATTTGGAACAGAAACTGAGTTAAATCATCATAAAAATGGCACTCAGTGCAAATTAATAAAATGTTTAAAGTGCGATAAGGAGTTCCTTGGAGAAACTAGATGGAAACAACATATGAACATAGTTCATCCTACAAATCCATTCATCTGCTCTGAATGTGGTAAAATGTTTAGTGCTCAGACAACTTTTCTTATGCATCTTGAATATCATAAAAAACCCGAGGAGTGGAAGTTTGACTGTCCCACTTGTGGAAAAAAGTGCACTAGTAAAGAAAAACTGGAACAGCATGAAAGAACTCATACTAAGGAGAAGCCTCACATTTGTCCATTTTGTGGAGAAAAGTATGCTCATATGCACAATTTTAAAAATCATATGAAAACAAAGCACAAAAAAGAATTTGATGAGGGAGAAGCTGTGAAGGGGAGAAAAGTTGGCAATTATATGTCAAGGAAAGGATCCAAGAAAGGAGACTGCATTGTGGCCGGTGGAAACACGCAAGCAGATTAAAAAGTTGACAATCAAAAAGCGATAGAAATATTAGACGATATGCCAATTTGTTCTTGAAATTAAAATTTAGATGTGCTCACATTTAAAAATGAATGTGAATATATATATATAAAGCTTTATTAAATACAAAAATATTTACATAAACGGATATGTATTTTTAAATAAAATAAAACGAGTTTAGTTTTTTAAACGTTTTAAATAGTTCTAATTATTATGTTTATTTTCTTGTACGTTTTGAAATAAATTTTGGTTTCGTCATCTTTCTCGCAATATCCTGTACTCCAACATCTTTATGCTTGTTATTAACATGTGCTCTCAATTTTTCTCGGAGAGGTGATGCTTGGTTTGGCACTTTTTCCCACATTGCTCACACTGATACTCCCACTCATCTGGGGATTTATGGAAAAGGTAGTGCCGCTTTAAAATAGTTCTGGTTTTGAATCCTAGTCCACACTGCTCACAAATAAACTCCGATGGTCCTATGTGAGATTTCATGTGAACCTTTAAACCACTAACCCCCTTGCACTGCCGATTGCATACAGAACAGTTTAACATTTGCCCCTTGGTGACCTTTCGATTAATATGCCGATCAAGTCCAATATGCTGTTCCATTTCTTCTTTGCTGGAAAACCGTTTTTTACATCCGGGCTTTTCGCAAGGAAATGGAAGAGAAGGACTTTCATCGTCAAAGTTGTGCATCGTTTTCATGTGATGTCTAAGGGCGGCGTGAGCAGAGAACGTTTTATGGCATTCCATACATTTCTTTCTGAGCTCCTTATGTAGTGACTTCACTTGATGAATATTGCGCCTGTGACGAATTAGCTGGTACATCTGTAGAAAGTACACAGTTCCGGAAGGGCACAGAACACACTTTCTTATTTTGCTTGGATGGACACCAGTTGTGTTGTGGTGACTTTCAAAGTGGCGACGACTTTCAGAATCTCCATCAACAGAACTAAACGGTTTTTGACAAATTTCACAGCATCTTGTCTTCACGGTCAATCCTAAATGCTCCTCCACATGATGACGTATACATTTTGACCGTTTTATAGCTTTGAATTCACATCGTGCACATTTAAACAATTTTTTACCAGTTTGGGTTGTTTGCAAATTTTCTTCAGTCTCAGTTAATTCCGAAGGCGGATGATTTTCCAACTCATACACTGCGAGATCGGGAGCATAGTCTTTGACTGCTTCGCAAAATAAACATTGAAATGAGCCATACAGCTTCCTGAGGGTACTTTTCTGCGTACGTATACTCTTTACTGTTTTCTCACTGTGACGAACCTTAAGATGCTTCTTGAGACTGTGCTTCCACGAAAAACTTCTTTGACAGTGGCAACATGTAAAAGCGGGTTTTCTTTTGATAAGAGGTTCTTTGCTGTGGTATTTGCTGACATGAGAAAGCAAAACTTTTTGATACTTGAATCTTCCTGGGCATTTTGAACATGCAAAGGGTCTATCACAATTTTCACCGGTTGGATGCGTTGGACCGGCATTATCATCAATTGCAGTATGAAACTTTTTAGTGTGTTGAATCAAACTGGCACAATGAGAAAACCAGCTAGAACACTGAGCACATTTGAACAGTTTATCAGTATTTACATCAAACAATGTTTCATCCCCGTTTTTCTCCTGTGTGATTTGTGATCCTCCTTCATCTTTTTCATTTTGGTTATCAATTTTGGCGGAAAATATTTTCTTTGCTTCTGTAAGAGACAACGAGTGTACGTCCCTTAAGTGGCATATTACGCTGCCCTTGTATTTCCGTGAGATACTTTTCGAACAAAGTACACAGAAATACACATGATTACCTTCACGTTTTGTGGATTTTGGTTTTTTTATTTTTGTTTTTGTTGGAGCAGTTTCAAAATCACTGCTACTATCGTGGCCGTCTTCTTCTTGATAATATTTTACAGCTTTAGATCTCAAGGAAAAACGTTTTCTTTCTTGGCTGTCTGGGCGCTGCTGAGCTGAATTCCTAAAAGTAACAATTTTAAGTTGTAAATTTAAATTGTGAAACCGTGGTAAATAAATCTGTATAAACATAAACATGTATGCAAGTAAAACTAACCTTGAACAATCAGAACTAAAACAATTTTAAGTTGTAAATTTAAATTGTGAAACCGTGGTAAATAAATCTGTATAAACATAAACATGTATGCAAGTAAAACTAACCTTGAACAATCAGAAGCACTACCATTATTATCTTCGGCATAAAATTTCTCTTCGTCTGAATACTGCTCATAATTGTATTTTTCTTCCTCGACAAGCTTCAACAAATCATCTTCAACATGATAGTTATCCATTTTCACTTCAGGAGCTAATTCTTCGAACGCAGATTCATTGTTTTTGAAAGAATTTTCAAACCCAGCAGAACCAGTTGCACCTTCAGGTTCCACAAAAGCCAAAGAACTTAACAATGTTGAGTTTTCATTTGGCGTCTGCCTCAAAACAACTGTAGACTTACAATTAGAATATTTGACCGGATGCATTGTTCTTTCCAACAGACCTTCTGGTTTTGACTTGGCAATCTTGTTGTTACCTGAAAAAACAGGTCGATTAAGTGGTACACACTCACAATGACATAAAGATTTTGATTTGAAGTGAAAATGGATAACTATCATGTTGAAGATGATTTGTTGAAGCTTGTCGAGGAAGAAAAATACAATTATGAGCATGGTACACACTCACAATGACATAAAGATTTTGATTTGAAGTGAAATTTGGAAACTACCCAAATTTTATTCTAAATTCTTACATTTCTCAATGACCAATTTCCTAAATTTCTTAAAATTTCGTACAAGTTCATCCTTCTTCTTAATTTCTTCTTTGGTGGCAATATCATCATTTGTCACGCAACCAGACAATTCCGTGTGAGCCTCTAAACTTTCTTCTTGTACGCGCATCACTCGCGATAGCGATCCTTCAGCAAGCTCCATTTTCCTAATCAACTTTTCAAGGCTCCATTCCAGTCGAAGTCGAATGCATTCCATTTGTTCGTACAATTTACAAAATTCTATCAAAACTTGAACGCATTCTTGACATGTATTTATTAGTGACGAAGGCTTCTCCACACTTTCACTCTCTTCCATGTCGTACACAAGAAGCGCCCCGGTATTAAATTTTGTGCCAACGTAACGCTCAAGGACATCGAAAAACTTTTGAAGAAAATCATTCTTCTCCCCACCCATTACCTTTCCTGCTGATAAGGACAAGTTTCCAGATTTCAAACCTTTGCTCCCTCCGTAACAACAGAAAATACAAAAGTTCAATTTTCGGTTTTCTTTTAATGTCTCCATCGTAAGCTCTTCTTTTATTTATAAAATTTGCAGAATAGATACACTCTGAACTACACTAGTAAAATATTTATTTAATTATTCCTCCATCAATACTTCCACTAACTAAATTTAATCATCAATAAATATCAAGTCCAGTAATCAGATAAGATAAGACTGACGACAGCGAAGCAGTTGACGGACTGACAGAAAGCATGTTATCGTCAGCTGATCAATATAAACAAGGAGAGCAGCTGTGAAAAGTAGAATGATTACAATCTGTGAGATTTTATAAATGTAAACAACCAACCGTTCCAAAAAATAGTTCCCAATATAAAATAATATAGCGACAAGTGACAACTGATAAATTGTCACTACATATTATTACAAGATTATGGCTTCAAATCTTTTGTGCCTTTTTTGCTATAAAAGTTGTACT
>JAHZMT010003529.1:0-11036 GCA_027743785.1 Sinhomidia bicolor
GGAAACAAGGTAATCCTAGTGTGGTTCACACAGGAAATTGAATGAAAAACTTGGTTGTGATGATGAATCTGATTATATGATGATGATGAGTTGTATGCGCTGAGGATGAGGATGCTCGCAGCAAGACAAAGTTGTAAAGGTTATGTTGATTGGTGGTGGTGGTGTTGGAGTTGTCAAAAGGATGCTTTGAATATAATAGGTGTAGTAACGAATCTCGGGTTTTCTTTCACCATTACCGATTACCGTTCTCGTCATTCTCAGTTGGCGTAAGCAACTACAAAAAGAATAATAATAAGCAGCAGTAGTAGAGGTGGTGGTATAGTGGCGTGGAATCGGGAAGGAAATGGAATCAAGTAGTTTGGTTTGTTAGTGAAAGAATAAAAATGACGTGGTTTGACTTCAGTTGAGTCATAATGTTGTACATGCATACATATACATGTGAGTGTGTACGTTAACCTTAGTTTCTCTCTCCGTATTATGTGCCGTTAGGTAAGTTTGTGCAGAACGTGATGATGATGATGGTTGGCTGTTGCTTCCGAGTAGTAGGGCTATATTGTGTTGTTGTAAATGTAAACTTGAGTATTATTATTATTTGGGAAAACACAAAACAAGAAAGGAACATCTCTTTGGAGGTGGACGAGCAAAATGGAATATGCTCGTGGAATTCGTAATGAGTGACGACGGGAAAAAAGGGAGTTGTACTTGGGCCACCATACCATGAAATTACTTGTTTGGAATATTATTATTATTATTATTATTTTCCGGTAAAGGCACAAAGGCATACGACGAGAACATTGATTTTTTGCTCAAATGTGCTTTCTAATACACAACATTTTATTCTTCTTCTTTGGCTTGCCTTTTGCTGCTCACTGGAACAGTTGGACTAAAATTGTTCTGGGAATTTCAACTCGTCAACAGAATAGTTAATTTAATATAGAGTAAGTACAGTGTATACAGCTAAGGAAATTGCGTGGCGACAGCAAAACTTTGATGTTTGTTTGTGCTGCTTTGTTGGTGGAATATGAATGATTCATGTATATTTCCTTAACGCCACCACCACCACCGTCGTCGTCGTCGTCGTCATCAAATAAATTAGCAAAGGGACATATGGCGTAATATAATGCTCGAATCTGTTAAGAGACGGGAGTAGTGGTGGTGGTGGTGGGTACAGTTCTTTCAAAACTTTCTTTCCTTCGGGCACGTAATCCTTGTCATATTTTTTTTTGTAAATGAAATCACGACTTTTGTTCCATAATTTTATGATCATGGAGTAGTATTGAATTATAAAAAATAGGTCGTGCATTAAAGGTTTTTCATATAAGCAGCCAGACTGTGTGCTGGCTATAATATGCGTTCTCTGGCTCAACCTAACGGATACCTATCCTACCTTAATAATATTAATAAGCGTGTCAGTTACAGTCAATATTTGCCCGTAAAACAGATTTATTTTTCATGCGCAGCAAAAGTCGCAAAATGATGAATATTTGAACATGTATTCATGCTAGTAGAATGTATGATGATGATGATGATGAAAGTTATCGCGACAATAAAAGATTACATTTTTGGTTTGGTTTATGTTCCATTTTCTATCATTAAAAGGCCACTTTACAATCATACTAATGACAGTAGTAGTAGTAGTGGTATCATTAATAGACTGTAAATATTACTTTGGCCAACTGTGTGGCGATAAAATAATTGTGATAATCCGTATATGCTTTTCCATTTGTTTAATTTTTTTTTCAATTTTGACACAAGAGTGCTGTTGCGAGTGAACAGCATTGAAAATAATCGTAAAACGTTGATGCTGGCGAGAGATAGCTGCATCATATATTTATTTATTTATTTAATATTGCTGAGTTATTGCGTGCCTTAAGATTACGGACGACATGGTACAACTAATTTCCACTGAACTCTGCTGCCGCAAGTTGCGATTGCGACTGCTGCTGTGCTGAGGCTGAGAGCAAAACCATTGATCTGCCTGCCTTACTAAATAATATTATATTTTTGAGAGAACAAGTTAGGTCAGTCTACTGGCGGCTCACGATGATGATGATACTCCTACAATCCACTATTTAGCCAACCAACTACATATATACAACAGCGCAACACAAAAGGTCAATGGTATTTGCAAAAAAAATATTTATTGAATATTGCTCCCATTTGTTTTAAACTGGAGCTTATTTAAGACGATTTTTTTCGCTGCTGGACTGGAGAAAAACGTCGCCCCGTAGCATGACATGTTGTTCAGCACATGAAAAAAAAAATTATACTCAGAGACATGCATGGATACAAGCGGAAAAAAATGCTATTTAGTAGTAATGACTATAAACTTGCAAAGTACAACGTACGGCATAAACGGCATTTTGGCATTGTTCTTTCGCTGCTCTTCTCTCTCTGGCCTTGTTTGCCATTTTATGGTGTATTGTGTGTGGTGTATGGTCAAGTTTAATAGGTTTTTGGTTTTTATAAAAGTGCTGGGACTAGGTATACCATTTATTGCTCCTGCCTGTGCAAAATACTATACGTACATATCTGCAAAAACATACATACCTAGCCACTTATCTAGCTAGACGTGACGCTACAATAGCATATAGAAAATGAAACCGCTTGCTCAAAGCTGTTATTATCCAGTTCTGTTGGTCTGGAACTGCCAGAGTAATGAACTATGGATGGAACAAAACAACATGAACGTTTCACTGGTGTGCTCGTCGTCGTCGTCGTCGTCATTCATTTGCTTTAGCTGCTGCTCTCACAGTCAGTTCAGCGGAAAGTGCTCAACTTTCGGTCTCAATGCTCATGTAGGTTTGTTCGATTTTCTTTTTAAAGAAAAAAAATACCATGTGCTTGAAATGTGGGCAAAAATTCCAACGGTGCGGTGATGGTGGTGGTAAGGTAACGGGAAGGACTAATGAAACCTCTACGGCAGTAGTACCTAAAAAAAAAGAAGAAAGAATAGTACACAAAAGGACAGCCAAAATATAAAATATATAGATAATTTGAAGGTGGCCCAGGTGGAAATACATACATACATATACATACATACAGGCTTTGTCTATTATACGTAGGTTATTATTGCTCAACAAAAGCGTGCGTTTAAAAACTATCCAGCACTGTTCAGCTGTGTAGTAGGTAGGTAGATATGTAGGCAGGCAGGCAGGCGGTGGACTTGGATGATTCTTCAACCACTGCCAAAGTGTGACTGCTACATTCCAAATCTATCATCTACGGTGTAGTTGGATGCGTATAAAAAAAAACTTTTTTTTTGCTTTCATCGTTTCACGGTGACTTTCTTTCTCCCTTCCGTGTGCTGCTTGCTGTATGTATGCGAGGTCTACACATAACTGGCGCCTACACGTATCCGCGTTCCATCCGCTGATTATCTCATTGTTCTCGGTTTTCTGGTCGGGAGAGAACTAGAATTTAAAAAAAAGTGTAGAAGAACAAGTACTTAGTTAGTATATAAGTACTTTCTCTCGCTTTTTCATCCCATCATTTTTATCCAAAAGAAAAACTAGGACAAAGAACATTGATTTTGAGTTGCTTTTTTTTGGTCAGTTTAGGTTCGCCTTTGGTACGTACATCAGCAAGCAAGTGTGTGTATGTTGATGCGATAAACATATTTTTTTTTAGTTTGAAACAGGTTCATAAAACAGATACTGCTCAGAATGAACTTGCCATCGGGGCTAATCTATATAACCTTTCGTTTGTATGTACAACGCACGGTCTGTACAGTAGGACAACGAATTGGTAGAGAGATGGTTGCGCTGCTGCCAAAGATGTGAGTCGTCTTTCTTGCGAACAAACTATTTGCAACTGTCCAACCAAACATGTTTTTTTCTGCTGACTTCAGATGGCTTAAACATAAGTATGTCTTGACTATAATATAAATAAATACTAGGGGAGATATGCGGTTGTTGTTTGTGCTTGTAAAATGTTTCCAGTTTTGCCATCGGAACAAAAGTCGACTGTATAGCCATACACGGAGTATATGTAAAAAAATGGGGCATATGGCAAGGAACACGGCCTTAGCTCTTTGTAATAAAACGTAAACTTTTGTCATTGTCTCGCACGTCTTTTGACAACGTTTTGACCCCCTCTGGTGGTGGACAAACACATGTGTGTGACCGACATTTCTTTTATAGAAATCGAAATAACAATAAAAAAATAAACATAAAATTGGTCGTTGGTCGTCAAGAATTAGACAAATGTTGTACGTCTATCTATTGTGCTATTGTAGACTGATCAGCTTACTATTTTTCTCTACGAGTAGTAAATTACTAACATGCATAACATTTGAGAGAAGCAAATCCAACACACTACTTAAACGTCCTTACCATTTTTGTTAAATTACTTGTGTGTAATTGGTATGGCTTCTTTTTTGTAATAACCATCAAACTACTACTACTACTTACTACGGTTCCCATCTCGTCCGCTCAAACTTATTTTATTTACGTCTCTTTCACAACTTAACACACGCCGTGTAAAAGTCACAAGCAACGCCTGGGAACCGAATAAACCAATTACTAGTGATTTATATTAGCAAAACTAAATGTGAAGACACTGGTGAATAGCCAAGTGCGCTAGCGTTTTATAAATCTATAAAGATGCGACAATGTAATAATAATAATAATAATAATAATATCACGCCAAAAATTTCTAAACACAGCTTAGCTACTAACAAGCAAGCATGTAGTGGGGCAACACGAGCAACCGAAGAGAATGGCAAATGGATGAGAGCACTTACGTATATAATCTATCTATCCAACACAAAAAACGGCGATATATTCATCATTATTCTGCGTGTAATAGGAACCTGCGTTGAAATTTGCTTGCTCGACAATGTTAACGTTATATGTAGATAGAAAAGTGCGTCGTGACGTGACGTGTCCTTTCTTTGCAATAGTATGTAGTAGTAATAGCTTTTGTGCTAACTCTCGATAATGGTCAGGAGGACACAAGTCTATATAGACTTCAAGTCCGACGCTCGTTGTTGCCATCACGATAGACCTTGCTCTCGTCGTCGTCGTCGTCACCATCAGAAAATGATTTTGTTACTTATGCTCGTACACAACAACACTTTCATCAGTTTCATCAAGAAAAGTAGCTGGCTGGCTGGCTGGTGGTGGTAAGCGAAGAGATTATATGTGCTCTGTGTGTATTTCAATATAAAAGTATTTCGCGAATAATATAGTATTAGTGCGTACAAGTAATTCATTGCATTAAAAAATTACAGTGTTGTGCACACGCATAATAAATAATATAGCACCACCACCACCGCCGCCGTCCTAGCAGCACACAGAGTACAAAGGCAGTAGTCGAAGCAGAGTTGTTGCTGACTCTGCTCGATTTCGAATATATTGTCATTAGTATTATTATTATTATTATTATTCGGTGATAGGGATGATTATAAGGACAAGAGGAGTACTAGCAAAGTGGTTGGTTTCTATAGTCATCATACTCATCATCGTTCTCATGGTTATGCGTCCTATTGTATAGGAAGGAATTTTCAGTTGAGTCCTCTCTCCTCTCTCTCTCTCTTGAGAGAAGACTGGTAGTAGTAGTCGTCGTTGGTAGTTTGAAGAACACAACGACAGAGACATGGGCAAGAGTGCAAGCTAGCCTTCGTTGTTGTTGTTACATTCCTGTGTTCTGTTCTTGCAGTTCTTGCACCCAGCAAAACGGCAACGTGCTGCTCTGCGGAGATATTTTATTTAGCCAGCTTGTGTCCTACTTCTTACTACTTGACGATAATGCCTTCACTTTTTTCTGCCAACTAGTTACAAAAGTAGTGCTGCTAGCCAGCCTGTCACTTTCCTATAATATAATATTATTATGGTTTTTCGATATAAATGTTGTGTAATAATAAATTCATGGTTATGATGCCACCACTTTCATCATCATCATCATCATCATCATCATCGGCAGCAACAGTAACATTTACTATTTTGCTTAGTTTCTTTATAAAGTTTGCTTACAATAATTTGAGTGTATATGGTTATGATGCCACCACTTTCATCATCATCATCATCATCATCATCATCGGCAGCAACAGTAACATTTACTATTTTGCTTAGTTTCTTTATAAAGTTTGCTTACAATAATTTGAGTGTGTGTGTGTGTGTGGTGGGGACCTTCTGTATGTCGTCTTCTGTTAACAATAAAAAAACTGTTTTATAGTATGCATGCACAATGTAAAAGGATGCAATAAAACCACCCATTAGATTGAAAAGGAGACGGCGAATATAGATAGATGAATGTGTGTCCGCACGACTAATCATTTTTGTAGCGTTTGTAAATAAGCGCATCATAAAACATTGCAAAAATGTAACTAGTGTGATAAACACGAAACAAGGCACAACAGAGCATAGCAACTGACGATGATGATGATGACTTTCAATTGGCGTGTTTAATAAATCTATTAGATTTTCAAATTGTTGTATCGAAGAATCCTTTGATCTGGATTTCAAAATGGTACTTTGGAACTGCGTGCTTTTGATGGATATGGGCTTGGCAATATTACAGTAGCATTTTCATCAAATTCTTTAATTATTCGTAAGTAGCGATGAAACGAGAAGGAACGATTAAAGTATGAACGGCAAGTGGTACACTACACACTCATATCCTACTGTAATGCACTATTAATTATTATTATTGTTACAGTAATTAATTAGCAAACATAAAACTTGAGACGTAGTGAAAAATTGATTAAGCAGAGTTGGCCAAATTTTTATCTTCGAAAGTATTTCATTCCTGGAGAAAAGTAGAGAAAGTATCTAGAAGAGTTTTACAAGAAGGATATTAGATTTTCAAATTGTTGTATCGAAGAATCCTTTGATCTGGATTTCAAAATGGTACTTTGGAACTGCGTGCTTTTTATGGGCTTGGCAATATTACAGTGGCATTTTCATCAAATTCTTTAATTACCTATTCGTAAGTAGCGATGAAACGAGAATGAACGATTAAAGTATGAACGGCAAGTGGTACACTACACACTCATCCTACGGTAATGCACTATTAATTATTATTATTGTTACAGTAATTAATTAGCAAACAAAACTTGAGCCGTTATGAAAAATTGATTAAGCAGAGTTGGCCAAATTTTTATCTTCGAAAGTATTTCATTCCTGGAGAAAAGTAGAGAAAGTATCTAGTAGAGTTTTACAAGTAGGCTAAAAATTATTTCCAGCTGGTATCATCATTAAATTAATTGGACCAAACATTGAGCGTGCGTTCATTACATTATCTATGACCGTCACCTACTACCCAGTAGTTCTCTTGCTGGTCATATAAAGCATGATTCATCATATGAATGAGTCAAGAGTGTTTTTTTCTATACGTGATAAATTGTTGGCAGTATTGAATAGTAACATTATAATATCGATTATAGCATAAAACGTAATGACAGCAGCGTGTTTCTCTAGTGTCGTCATTCTGTGATCACCCAGCGTAGCACAAACTCGCCTTGATGATATTACTAGATACGTAAATTTGCACGAAAATGTCAGATAATCTATTAGTGTTACTATACTAGTATCTCTTCAGTAGATTCCTCAGAGTCCAACTGAAAAAATATGCCAAGCTGGAGAGAGAAAAAATATAATGAATGCGTATTATAATAGCCATCCATGTCATTTAACTTTTTTGTTTTTACTTCCCTATTACCTTTCCATACATATCTAATTAGTTACTCTGCCTGTGTGATGGCATTTACAGCAAAGAACCTCTTCAACAGACTACACTTTTGCAGCATTCCATACACCTTCACGAAAATAATTTGTGCGTCCACACTTTTAGCAGTACGAAAATAAATAGTAACAAGATAAATGTAATTAAGCTCATCTTGGTGTTACATGACCATTATAAACGGAATCAGTTTTAGACATTACCTTACTGCTAGTAGTGAGTAGGTAGTTGGATGGATATATTGCTGCAGAATTCAATTTTCAAGCATGCAAACGCACCTCTAAACCACCACCAAACTACGTTGTTGTTGTTGCACTACAAAGTGTAAGCCTTTGTGTCTGACTGCAATTACATTGTTTAAAAAAAATCTTCATCTGTCTTGTAATTTATTCTTCAGCAAGTTAACTCGTAAGATTTATCGTAAAAACTTTTTTTTTCGCTGTTGTACCTATTGTATTGCAGTAGTAGCAGCAGCACAATAGTCAGTCAATTCACTTGTTCAAACTCTTTGTGTACATTGCGTACTTACCTATTATTATTACTCCTTATCATTATTTATCATCAGCAGTCGCAGATTTTACTTTGATGGTTTCATCTGCATGTATGTAACGCACATACTTTATTTGCAGCGGTTTGGAGGGCAGTCCTAATCATTTCAGCTGAATGATGATTATGATGACGACGACGATCATTATTGATTATCATGGAGAAGAGCACACAATGTACACGTGGAGGGAGATATCCAATAATGCAACTCGAAGAATTCTCTTTTTCTTCTCGATTCGTGTCGACATTTCCCTTAATCTTCTCTTGTTCTCCCTCCTCAATCCACAAAGACAGTTCCTCCTGAGCTTCCATACATTGTGCATGTGTGTGGCAGTTACAGTAGTTGTAGTGGCTGCAAAAGATTTTTAAGCTGATCATGATCAGTGACCATCATCATCATCTTCTTCTTCATTTGTCAAACAAGGAAGTACGCCATGAAGCAGCCTATTATTACCTGTAAATACTCAAAGGTTATTATTGTTACACAGGTACAGGCACATACTAATAGCAATTAATTACAGCATATAAGCTTGTCTTGTCTCTCGTAGTTGTTGGTCGTAAATTACCTAAACTCTCATCATCATCCTCATTTTCTTTCTATTTTATAACGTGATGTCATTCATGATGATGCTGCTTTGCTTACAAGACAAGGTTCCCATATTGGCATTTAGCTGAGAGAGCAAAAATTGATAGATATTTGTATTTATTTGTTATTATTATTATTACTATTACGTTTTTAAACAGAGAGTTAAAACAACACATGGTTGCGCAAACAAACAAAACAGTAGTTGCATGAAACCATTTATTTTTACCTGCCGTAATTGTACATTGGTTGTTGTTGTAGTAGTAGTAGAAGAACAACCAAGTTTAAATGTAGCTGTGTGTGCTACTATCACATTTTTCACATGGCGGATGCAGAGGTAAAGAATATTACCGATAGATATTTTATGCGCTAATAGTAGTGATGATAATAATAATAATAATAAGTGTGCGTGCAGTATTTAGAGCATAACAAACAACGTCGATGATAGTCAATATTATATATACAATCTACTTATATTACACCTACACCGCTGCTGCTGCTGCTGTTGTGTCTGTTTGATGTAATACTTTTAACGTAAAGTACATACTGTGTGCGCTTTCAACTCCCACTACTCCTACGCCACACTTTTTTTCCGTTGTTCATCACATCATCATAATCAGCATGCTAATATGTCCATGTTGACGAAAATGAGAGAGATATTTAAAGTTGAGTGCGTATGAAAAATGAAGAAAAGACTTTTTACTACTAAAAAAACTACATGTTATGAGACAACTTACTACAAACCTCTTTCAGTAGTAGTGAGTTAGTGGCTGTTGGCTTTGTTTAACAGTGCACGGGGCAACCACAGAGTCACACAAAACAGCAGTAGAATTGTATTTAAATAATTCACTCTTTTTCAATCTCTACTCCATTCTCTCGAATTAACAGTATTATTATTGTTGTTGTTGTTGTTGTTGTTGTAGGTAAATGAAAATTTGAGTATAAAGAAATCACTGCCGAGGCCGCAAAACAAGCAAGCAGACACATCTTTTAATTCTGCTTGACAGAGTGTTTTGCTAAAAAAAAATGTTGGTTGACTTGTTATACAAGCGTGTATGCATCTCTCTATCTATCTATATTTATGGACGTTGCATTACTGTGCTGATTTCCTGAGCTGAGAATATCGCGATCGCGACTATCATCGTCGTCGTCACGAAATGCACTTCATTAATGATTCGAATGGCAGGAATGCCAAGATGCATCCAGAGTCAGTCTCTGCGTTTTAAATGTTCAAGTAAGTGTGTAGGATGCACTGCAAGTTGTTCGTACATATATGCTAATAGCCAAAGACTATTTATATAAATGAGCATGTCGCATGTCACACTCACAGTCTTCTTCTTCTTTACTTTCGTTCTTGAACGATGATGTTGATATGATATTATTAAGCATACTGTATGCTGTGTACTTGTAAAAATTACGTTACCTTACCTCTCTCATCATCGCTCAATGACATTTTCTTCGCCAAGGAGGAAGCAGAGACGAGAATGTCACTTTATTGATGATGATGATGACGATCACGCTGAATTAGTTACACTTAAAGTGCGTTAAGCTGTACAAACTTGAAAATGGGAATTGAAGGTTTGCCTTTTATACCTTTCATCTTATCAAGTATGTAGTAGTAGTTATTCGCATTTTTACATACACGAGGATGAAAAGAAGAACAATGTGTTAGCAGTTGCTTAATACCATCCCATGGAATATTTAACACACGAAAAAGCTATATATTGCAACTTAAGCGATGAGGCAGACTTGCGGCAGAAGATCAAGGCTATTTTGTTTGCATCCTGTACAAAATGTACAGGAATTAAATTGCTGCCAAAAACTCATCATTTGTGTGACAAAAAAATCATCATTTTATTTTGATTTTGAGTGTGGTTGCTCCAACACCTTTCTGCGTGTTTTTGGATGAGTTAGTCGGATAAAGAAGCATTGCTCAGGTATGAGGGGATGATGGATGATGATGATGCCATTATTAGTGGTGGTGAGGCACAATATGCAAGTTTCGGTATGTAAACTAATACCAAAAGAGAATTGGATCGGGTAAAGTAGATTGCTAATGACTTTTGATGTTTTTGTGGTGACAAGCAGTCTACGACTAAGTACCTAGATTAAATATGGAAGCTGGAGAAAAATTAAATGCTTTGTGGTGACCATACTAATAGTTAATATTCCATGTAAAAATTGTATTGAGTATGTACACACAATGTATACTATTGTATCAAGC
>JAHZMT010003530.1:0-11000 GCA_027743785.1 Sinhomidia bicolor
ATGACAGTAGCACGATTTTGACAGCGCCACGTTTCAACGAAAAGTCTGAGAATAGTATCTAGAAAAGAGATGTATGAACACATTTTACGAATTAAAATGGTTTGTCAGTTTTCAGTAATAAGATTTGATAAGTTTTTTTCTTCGCTTGACGATATATGTACCTGCCATAAATATTAAATCCATAATCGAAATCCATTCCCAGAGTGCCTAAAATAGTTCACCTTTATGAAAAAGCTTGCTTTAATTGATAGTGTTTCTAATATTTTTTTAGAATTGTCATACTTTTTCATATAAAGAAAATAAAGCACTAAAAGAAGTGAGGATGACCGTCACCAAAATGATAAAACACATGAACACTTCCCAAACTAAATTCAGCCGGGCAATTTGTTTGATAATCCATGGTAAGGAAATTTTGTGGACTCGATAGTACAAAAAGTCATCGTTATTTTGATTTACGGGTGTAAGTACGTTTCGCACGCCATTTCCTGACCTCTTCTTCCCTCCACCACCCAGCCTATTATCAGGACCGGAGTACAAGCTTTCATTTCTTGGAACCTTTATTGTTTCTGTACGGCTTTTGTTGACTTTAATGTTTCCATTTTCGCTAGATCCTCTGGAAATGCTAATACTTGGATACTTTTTCCATGTTGGTTTGTGGTATGGATGTGTACGATACGAATATGATTGCTTAACCAGATTATTACTAGCAGCGTGTGCTCTCCTACTACTTCCCTGCTCGGATGTGCTGCTGCTACTCCTCCCTTCTTGGAATTTTAGTCTTTTGTCAACCTTATCAGATTCTATTTGTACTCTATGCTTTGACTTTGATTTAGCAGCATTTTCAAAACGACGTTTAGTTATACGTACATTGCTGGCAAATGAAATTCTTTTCCCGTGTGACTTATTCAGATTCTGTCTGTCCATTTTTAAAGAAAATTACTATTAACTAATTGAATTTAATTCTATAAAAGACTACGGCAAATGTCAAAGATTTAATCGTAAATTCAAGGGGTGGAATGATTCACAATTTTTTAAACCGTTGAAACAAAGCTTGTTGTAAAAATATTTAGAATTTCTCAAATAAAACTTCAATCCCGAAGAATATATTCAACAACAACAACAACATGCCATGATATGTAATGTACAAAATGTCAATAGAAACTAGAAACGCAAATGACAGCTAATGAAACACAAGCAAATCCAATCGTCTCTCTTACTCCAATCTTTCCGCTAATTCCACTGCATAACGAAAAGGGACACTAAAAAACATTCAACCAACAGCAACAGCGCTGTCAGTCAATTTTGTTACGCGCTTTACAATATTTCTTACTATGCACATGCACAGCTAGATGTTGTCTTTGTTCATCTCACTTCTCGCTCCTTCAACTTCAGAGTCCTCAATCGTCAAACAAAAACAAAATCCACATTCTCTAAAGATGTTCATTTTAGCAAGCGATATAAACGAAATCTCATACATAATATCATTTATTCAAGTTCTCAAACAGCCCTCTATCCGCACACAATGAAATCTTGGTGTTTCGCACACTTTATTTTCAAACGGTATAGAATGGATAGCATGAGAAAAGTGACAGGGAAGCGACCATGAATGCTCTTCTCTACTTCACCTACATAATGCATTCCTATTACCACCACAGATGCAAAAAAAATCTTTCACAAACTTGTCTTTGCTTATCTATTTTACTTCATTACTACTTTACTATATGTATCCCGGTACATTTACGTGCAATAATGTAGCATTGGTAAAGTAAAGTAGAATGAGAGCGAGACGAGAACGAACAACAACGCTTGCTTTGCTTGTCGCTTTTATAATAAAAAAATACCCCCACTACTACTGTATTGCACTACCACCAAAAATCGTGTGTGGTGGTGCTGGTAGTAGTAGTAAAAAAGTGAAGGAAAAGGTAGAAAATATACATTCCCATACATCCTTCTTATTTATGCCGTAAGCAAAGAAGATAAAAATGGAGCATCTCGTATAAGCTTAAGCATCCCATTCAATTCAACGAAAAGTAAAGTACACATAAGCTGCTGTTGTACTCACGTACCAGCTAACTATTTTTTCGACTACACCATTTGCCTTGCCTTGTACTACACTCAAATTGGCATGCATGGTGGTGGTGGTGCAAGAACTGAAAGCGAAGCACACATCTCTCTCTTTTCTTGAGTTTACCAACATCTATAACACAACAGGATAAACAATTCATGTGAAACAATGCATTTTATGAGTGATAATACTGCCACTACTAGTATTTTGTATTTGCTCACGATCATCGTCACACTCTACCCAACCAAGTACGGGTGTAATAAAAAAAACCTAAGAAAACAATGAACTCTCTGTATAATGGCGTATATCAAAATAGCACAAACTGTAGAAATGTGGAAACTGCATGGCGTTTCTAGATGGGTTTCATAATTTCCTGAAAGAAAAAGTCAAAATTTTGTTCATGTAATGCATGACTTTTTGTAACCTTTAAAAACACACTGACAATAACAATAATAATTTTTTTATAGTATAAATTGAAGTCCCGCCAAGCACCTCTTATCAACCAATAAGCATGTAAATGTTTTTTATGTTTCCCAATAATTGTTTTTTAAAGAAATGGAACTACTGACCTGGAAATAGTTTAGATGATGTAGTAAGGTGAGGTTTTTCTACATATTGAATAATTGACTATAATTTGATTATTCCTCTTATCTTAACTTACCCCAAAATGGGGCAAAGTGAGAAATGACATAATTGACATGATTGAGATTAAAATGCATAAGCCCTTTCATTATAAAATTCAAACCGCTTTATTTCTTCATCCCTTTACTTGGACTGTAGCAGATCATTGTTCTTATATGACAAGCTACTATACAGAGAGTGTTGTATTGTGCATGTACAGATGTACATAAACTGAAGTAATTAACATTTTTGCAATTTGGGTTTTAGGTGAAAGATCTTTTCGGCATCTCACAAAACTCAACTCTGCTGCTGCTCACTGACTGACTATCTCTCCATTCATCCTCTCGTCGTCGCTGTCTGTGTCTAGGCTGAAAGTACCTATAACCTATTATGCATTATCTTTCTCATCAAAAGAAAAATACCTGATAGATAGCTAATAGCTCTCTTGGTTGCATTGCAATAAAGAGGAATAAAAAGTTCAATTTAATCAGTTTGTCTGTGGAGTGGACAGCTGTTAAAACGTTTTGTTCTTGTATTTTGTAAATAAACTAGTGCTCAATATTGTCCAGAAATTTGTAAAAGTTTGATTTGAGAAAGGAAAAAGAAATTCTATTGTAATACTTTTATTTACAACGTTTTTCATTTTTTTTGGAATCAGAGTAGCAGGAGGGTTTTGGTGGAGTTGCGAGGAGAGTACGAATTTGAAGAGAATAAACAATAGTAAAAACAGTTTGGTTTTATCAGTTGGTTTGAGGACAGCTGTTATTACGTATTGTTCTAATTAAAGTTAGTAGTAGTGTGCATCGAAATTTGAGAATTAATAAATTTGATACTAGAGGGAACGGGAACTAATACAATAAGGCTGTAGTTTGTATTTTTGTTGGGGGCTTCGTTCGGTTTAGCAGGAGGGTCAGGAGGAGAACGCGGAAAGAAGTAAAAATGACGACTACGACTGAAAACAGCGTTTCAATCGAGCAGGCGGATACTAGTAGTCAAGACCTGGAAGCATCACAAAAGCACCTACTTCAAAATCAATGGACCTTTTGGTATTTTGAAAACAATAAGGATAAGAAAGACATAGACATATGCTGGACAACCAGTGGTTGGAAGTGGTAGGTTCTTGTTGAACATGGATGATGAAATTGTAGAAATGTAGATTATTCTTTTCAAGCCAAAATAAATTTTTGTTTTGATTGTTTGCTTTATTATTAGCTCTTGTGTTTGATCGGAGAAGCATTTGACGATGATGGTGATGATATATGTGGGGTTGTAGTAGATATCCGTGGTAAAATGGACAAAATCTCTATCTGGACTGCCGATTGCAAAAACCAGGAGCGAATTCTCAATATCGGGTAATTCTTCAAACTGTAACAAGAATTTAAAGCAACTAGATCATGGCTATAATAATGTATCTAAATTTTTGACTCCAAATTATTGTAGTTTCAAGTAATGCATTAAATACGAAAAAAACTAAAATAAGTTTGAGTTCAGAGTATGCATGCTGCAAGGTTAATGACTTTCTAGAAGTTACAGCTCAATTCGATTTGTTCGGTTGGACTAATGTAGAACTTCTGTTTCAGTTTCAATAACGATCATTTCGTGTGTATAGAAGGACATTTAAAAGTTAGCATGCTATAAAGAAGAACAGCAGCGTGTAGTAATAGATAACATTAGTTATTGAACTCTTCGAAATACTGCTTTTATGCTAATGACAAATCTGAATATTTTATATCTCAGCTTTAAAATTGTCTTTGAGACATGATAATTATAAAGAAATGCTACTTAACATTTTCTTTCTATTTAAGAATAAAAATTTTACATTAGCTTTATCCTGTACTAAAAGTAACAAGACGGACATTATGTTCTACAAAACTTTTTAATGCTTCATAAAAAGTATTACAAAGGTTTGGAGCAAGAGTACGGGTGAAGTTGTTGCTGTTAAAGTTGGTATTATAATAATAATGAATCATATTTTTTTTCTTTTTTTCTTTACAGTAAAGTAGTTAAAACCCGACTGAACTTGGGCCATATGTCAATGGTATATGAAAGTCATGCGGACACTTCATCTAAAAATTCATCAGCAGCTAAACACATATTTACTCTGTAATGTCGTCGAGAAAGCTTCTTCGATTTGCCGAATTCATGAATGAAGAAGCGTTGAAACAAGTCCAATAAGCCCCGTGAACAAGACACATTCTCACGATTGATTGTGAGAAACTCTTGTATTTATTATTAATTATTATATAATATAATATATTTCATTCTCTACATTTCGTATCAATTTCCATGTAATAAACTATGTATGGAAGGTTATTATTAAGATGTGCTACTCTATGAATATATGTAATAATTATACGGGAATATATCTTGGTTCATGTAATTACAGGAGGTTAATTAATTTAATTTAAGTATACATAATTTTTACCTAATGTAGAAACATTGTGTAAGTACTATACAGGAATAATGTATTATGTACGTATTTCTGAATTTTTGTAAGCAAGCATATTGCAATGAAACCGTTTTTGCTCTTGTTGCTTCTGCGATGTTGATTTATTGAATTATATATGGTTTCATAATATAAATATATACCTAGATTTCATTTTAGAATGCATATATATAAATGTATACTTTGAATTATTTTTTCAACCTCAGAAACGCTTAAAGGGCTTCCCGATTTAATTATTTTACCGTTGCAATTTTTCTCCTTACTTTGCATCTTTTTTTATATCAAATAGTCAGATTCGAACATGGCAAGCTAAAAAGCAAACCTTTTGATTTAACGTTCATTATTTTGTTGAATAGGTTCACGAAATCATCTTCTTACCCCAGGACAAGTATATACTCATCCGATTCTCATTAATTATATCAAAAAAAAATAAAAACTACAAGACTGAATGAAACATCCATCATCATGATAATCACTCACTTTCCATGTCTGTAGAAAGCGTATCTCTTTGAACATTAAATATGCTCTACAAACATAAATTACCTTACATATGTTTTTGATGACAAGGATCTAACAAGCATAGAAGAAAAAGTAAAAAAAAAATACAGCTAATTTTAATGTTTCGATAATTAGACGTGTCTGGCCCGGTGTATAATATGCATTCTCAGAAGTCAGAATAGACATAAAAATCAATTTTATCACTATCAATTGCATCAATCAACAAAGCTTAATTGTCTTCTTTTCATCAAGCATCTACAACATGCATTCTACATTTAATAATTTCTCAAAAGAGAAGGAGCATCCCAAAAGTTAGTATCAACCACCACTGGTCGCATGCACGTAGCATACAAACATAAAAGGAACAAGCATGAGAGATATGATATTCCTTTTGTATAAGCTACATTTATTTTTCTCAAACGAGGAAACATTTTTGAGCAATTTTTAGGTTAAATAAGCCATCCGAAATAAGCATTAAATTAAATTCTAAAAAAATAATATTGATTGAAATCCGTATGTATTTAAGATTCATTATAAATTACGATATTGCACAACTGTAGATATTTCGTCATTATTACCTTCGTGCTTGTTAGTACACATTCCTTTTTTTTACTGCACATGGTGTTGTGCACAAAAGCATTTCCGGTAAGTAAAGTTATGACAGGCAGGTAAACTACCATCACCACTAGTCTACGGTTTTTACAGATTTTCAGTAAATATCATGAATGCACCTAGCTTTATCCTACTTCTTGCTCGCCTGCGTCAAATAATGTTACATTATATCTAACAACTCAAAGTAGTCACAATATTATGTGCAGACAAGATAAAAATTGACACAGCTCATTCACTCTTTCCTTCTTCCTTTTTGAGGCAGTTTTAGTTCTGTTTATTTAACAACAGCTAAATTACTACCATAAATACACATTTGCTCTCTCTTCAGAAAAAAAATCGACGGATGAGACTTCAAAAAATGAAATGATTTTTCTATAATTTCGTATATTTTACGTAGTAGGCACAATCATCATCATCATCACCTTCTTTGTTATTATTATGATTATTTTTGTTATTTATTATTATTATTTTGTGGATTGATGATATAACCGAGTTTGTTGAAAGATTGTTCTCATTCCTTCACTTTTTTTTTATATAGAAAACACGTCTTTGTTACTATACTCATTTAAAGTCAGTTTACAGGTTGGATCATCTTACAAGTTTACAAAGAAGGAAAAAGGCTCTTTATAGGATCATTTCTTACAAAATCTCTAGAACATAATATACACGAAGAAAAGGCAAGCGCATAACGCATGCTAACAAAATACTTCTGCCTTTAGTCCTTTTATGTACTCTAAAGTATTCTTCTTCATAAAAATAAATACAAAAGGTAGAAAATAAAAAAGAGAATCTTTCATCATCATCTTAAAATTACATGGTTTTGGGAATTTGGGAAAAATCATCATTAGTCCTGTAGTTAGTTGTATATGTATAAAGTTCTTATTTTATAACATAACCCTCTCTCTGTATATACCTATCATCAACGTGATCATCACCATTCCTCCGTCGAGTCACCATTATCTTCATATCACTTTTAATATCATTTTGAGAGCAGTCCTCTTTCTTTGGCTCTCATCATATCATCAACACCATCATGATTTTTCTATTATACAATACACCAAGATGCATTTTATGTCATGTTTAGTTGATGATAAAACCACATTTCATGTGAGACCTTTTACAGAAAAACTAAAATCTTTGTTCTCTGAGTACGCGTCTTATGCAAGAAGGTTCATCATTCTCATTCACAACTTATTACGTTGCTTTGTAAGACTTTTGAATGTTGAACATTCTTTTAAACTTTTTATAAATCCTTGCCTTGCAATTGTCCCTATCCATGCAATTTTCTTTGACATTTGACTTATCGTATCATCATCGTCATCATCATCATCGCCACACTTTGCATCTTTTCTTTCTATTATCGCTCTGCTCTGTTCTTTACTGCTCTTGTCTAACTAACTTGAATTGCACACAGGGCACACTTTACTTTCATTCATTTCAATTTTCATGTATCATTATTATTACGATGATGTCCTCGTGTAAGTGTGCATGTACCTCTGAAAAAGAACGAGTACTTGGTTATGCATGGTTATTTTCTAACGTGGATAATCGAATCTCTGATGTAATTTATGACCCCTTCTGTGTGTCACTTTTGAGTATTAATGTTGTATGCGTTTATAATGGAGCTAATAACGGCTTGTTGGATGGGATAATTTTTGGTTATTTCAGAGTAATTGCAGACATTATTATTCTATATTGTGTGATGCGAGTACGATAATACGATACCATCATTATTATTAGCTACTTTAAAGCATTAAAACTGATGATGTATACAACCAGTAGCAGAAAGAAACACCGTGTCACACATCTGCCGCTCATTTTTTTGTGCTAATTCAGTTTGCACAAACTTGTAAGATGTTTTATAATTGTGAATGTCGGTTTGTCCCACCACCACCACCACCAACCACTTTACTGAATGCACTTTGCACGGTTATCTGCGCTGAGTTAAGCTTTCGTTAAAAATGTAGACCAAAATATGTAAGCATCTCATCAGCAGAAGGGATAAGTACATAATGTGGCCCGCTGTGGCACGCTTGTCCATAGGTGGATGCAAAGCAAATTTTTCAGTGAAAAGACTGTTGAGGTAGATCCTAAAGAAGATTACGATTGTCAAGCTAATTGTAACTACTTTAGCATACATCCTATATATGTCTGTACCTTATTTACTCTTAAGTGCATCAATGGGCCTGCATCGCAAAAAATCGTAATGCAGTTTGCATTAGCAAAACAATATTAAAAACTATACGCTGTCCCTTGTAACAGCAATTTTGTGTGCTCACATTCGTTGTACACCTACATGTAATGACATTAGACGGAAGTATAATAAACCGCGCTTACTTATGATATGAAAAGGGAACGTCATTGTTGATGAGAATGATGAAAGGGGATTGGGGATGCGATGATGATGATGATCAACATCATCATTGTTATCATCCCATGCCTTCTGTCTGTGTTACGTCGTTGTTGTTTATAGGGCTCTCAGTTGTCAGTATTAAATTTGACAGCAAGAAGACGTAATAGTAACTCTGGCTTCTACCAAAAGTGAAGTCATTCATGATTCTGACGCAGGCTGAAAGTGAGCTTAAATGTTTAACTCAATTGGCAATGGTGACGACGGTTGTAGCTGTATAGCTGTTAAGTAAGTTACAGTAAATGAGTGAAACTGAAAAAAAAATTCCCATGGTCGGTGACTAGTTCACTAGTGAATAGTTTTGTAGGTTTTATATTTAAGGTAGTAATAAGATATAAGTGTCTCTATATTTAGCATACACACTACACTACACACTCGCATATGTGGTTTCCGTTTTTGAAATGGTAAGAAATTAATCATGATGTCGTATGCATTTTTATAATCCATTTTTATATAATCACATAAACGTGGAATTTTTTTGATGGTGCTGCTGCTACTGCATTTTAAACGTTTTTTCTAAAAGTGTGGAATCCGCGTGCTTGAGAAACATTAAATATTATGTGATACATTATGTGATGTTCTGGTTTCACAATTATTGTATTGTCTTTTAAAATCTGTGTTGTTGATGATGATGGTGATAAAATGAGTGTGTGTGTTTTATTATGAAAAGTTTTATATGAGTGTGTGGAAAATTGTGCCATTGCCCATTACATACACCTGCTTTTTTGGAAACAAACCTTATACTAAAAGATAACTTTTCTTGGTGTTTTTAAATATAATGATGGCCAATAAGCGGTCTAGTCGGATTTGCTCAGGAAGCTTGCTCATGGTACTTGCTCTCGTAGCGGGAGCACGTGGCCAGGAGAGTAGTAGCAATGGTGAATTCAAGCATGAATTACCCGAGGGAGTGGAATTGGTAGATCCAAAAAGCTTGGGATTGACTGATGTGGATCTTAGCAAATTTCTTGGGAATGTTAAAGTACTTGGAGGAGGGTAAATAATAAAATATAGTATTTTTAGCATTGCGAACAAATGATGAGAACTTTTTTACAAATTGCCTACTTATGTAATCATGCAAGAAGTACATACTAAAATATATATTTAACAGAGGCTTGTTGAAATAACATGAAATAATGATCATTATTGGTATTTTACGTTTGTATAAATTGCATTTTTATGTTTTACTTTTCCCCTTCTCGTTTCAAAACAAAAACTGAACGCTTTAGGCAAGTTGGGGATACCAAGACACAAATTTTAACTGTTGGGTTTGAAGGAGATGAAAACATAAATTTTAATGACTTTACCATCCCTGGACTCACGGATGGTAACAAAACGGGGCTACCTGAAAAGGATAAAGAAATTGCTGATATGGCTTTTCAAAAATTCAAAGAATTTTTTCAAGATCCCAACAAAGCAAAACAGTTTGAACAAGGAAACAATAACATTAACGGGGCATTTCCTCCACAAAAGAACGGTGGTGAGCCAAAGCATAGATCGCTTTCTCAGCAAAACAATGCAAACATCCAGCAGCAACACCATCAGCCACAATTTCGAATTCCAATGATTCAAAAGCCATACACGACACCTAGAACACCTTACAATATTCCTGTGGCGCAGCATCAACCACAACAACCACATCATAGACTTCAAGCTCCGCCTCCTCCACCACCACCACCACATCCTTCCCAATCTCACCCTCCGCGACAATTTAACCCTGCTGCTGCACAAACGCAAAATCAACAACAACATATCTTCAACTCACAGATTAAGGCTCAACCGCCATTGGAGTTTGGTGCACGAATACCAGTTAGTCCCAATAATGTGCCATCAAGACCTCCACCTCCTCCGCAACACCAACAGCAATTTCAAAATCAACATCAAAGTCAAGGACAGTTTCAATTCCAACGTCAACAAGAGCAAAGGCAACAGCATCGTTTAACAATTCAACACCAGCAACAGGGACAGAGCTTCCAGCGTCCTCCACCACAACAGCAAATCAGTCATAATCAAGCTCCTCCGCAACATTTTCAACAGCAACGAGGTCCACCTCAAATTCCGCAGTCGCCACGAATTAGGTTTCCTCAAGAACAGGCTCCACAACAGAATCAGCCTCACATTCCCCCTCCACCTGTTCCTCAAGCTCAATTTCCTCAGCGAGCACATGCTCCACAGCCTCCTCCACCGCCAAATCCATCCCCACATGCTCTGCCTCATCAGCCAAGGCCTCCACTTGTTCAAAATTTTGTAGTCCATCCGCATTCTCAGCAACATCAACAGCAAAACGCGATTCAGCATCAACAGCCACCAACCTCCCGCGAGCAGGGTAGGATTGTAAGAAATCAGTTACT
>JAHZMT010003531.1:0-12995 GCA_027743785.1 Sinhomidia bicolor
TTTTTTTACCTTCTAAATAAGAATTGCTAGAGTTTTATTAGGTTTCCGCAAACATGTCACAACAAACAAAGAAACTCATAAAAAAGTTTTATTTTTTTAGCAATAAAAACAAGACGAATTTAGTTGTCATCTATTAGTTTTCAAAAAGCGTATATGATGCGTATGTACATGTATATATTTCTGAGCAAGAAAGCATATTACTGTATTCTTTTTGTTGTTCGGAAAAACAACCAATAAAGACTCCGATGGCGATTGATGATGACTTTGTCAACATGCTCTCAATTTATATTCATGGGAAACTAGACCAGCACGGTACCACATTGAATAAATTATGTTGACCAGAGGTATATACATACCTACATACTTGGAGCACATTATTATAAGTAACTGCGCTTCTACTGTGTATGAGCACATTATGTGGATAAAATAAATCCTAATCCTGAATGAAACGAACCTACCCGTTTTCTTGCTTATCGTGTGAAAGTGAAGACGGTCGATCATACCAATAGCGGTGGTGGTGGCGGCGTCTTTTGAATGCTGATATATACGAAAGCATACATTGTTGTGTGGGTGTGCTGCTGGCGAGCACACGTAAACGAGAAGCACTTGATTCCTTTATAGTTCGTGGAAGTCGACATTTTTATAGGGATTGTAATATATGTACGTGTGCGCATAATAAGTATTTTGATTTGTTAGTATATGAATGTATTGAGGTTCTACCCAATTCCTTTGTTTTCTGACATATCCATACTTTTCCGGGCAATCAAACAACATTGCGGAAACATCCTGAAACACATCTTTTTAAAAAGAACATGTTGAGTATATTGAGCATGTTATTATTACACGTCTCAAAAGAAAGTACTTACTTACCTACCTACATGTGCAACTACTTTTTAAACTTGAAACTTGTTCAATCTCGGTTATATCACCTGAAATACCTACGTAGACAATATTTTTTTTCTTCGAAGAACACTATTACTTGTCTCCTCGATTTGCGGGGAAAATAAATATTCACTTCCACGTATTATACCACGATAGCATTTTTTTGCCCGCATAGCGTTACCCACCAGAATGCATGAGCAAGTCTACGCTCACTACTGCCAAGTGCGCCAAGCGCTACGGTCTCCAGGAGTTTGATAATGGGAACCAAAGGAAATTCTGTAAAGCTGCTTGCTGCTGGCTGGTAGGTTTACACTTTACCATTCATGGTTTGGAAGAAATAAGCTTTGATGACGAAGCTACTGTTTTTTTTTGCTTTTATCCATGTAAACATACTGCGAGTATAACCCATGCGAAATTTTCAAGATGAGTATGATTTCCTCAAAGATCCTACTTACTTCTAAATAGTTACTAGTACTGAAGTGAAGTGAAAAGGGATTTTGTAGGTCAGTCATATGGCAAAGGAAAAAAATTGCAAGTCGATTTTCTCAAGCAGCTAAAATTCAAACGTGCAAGAAAGAAAATTGACTTTTCTTTTTCTACTTTCCAACAAAGAGAAACAACATTTTTGATAGTTGATTTGTACAGCTCGTTCTTTTTTAGATGACGATAACAGAACCCCGTTGTTGATTACAAGGATATTCCCTGTACAAAGAGGAGAAACAATCAATGAAAAATATTTCGATTTTTTAAGGTACATGTAAGCATTGCTACCAATTACATGTATGGTGCTGTGTTTCATGTACTTTGATACATTAATCAACAACATGAGCTGAAACAAGGACAGACAGAAAGCAAGTTTTAAGCTGAATAACAAAATTTAGAAAAAAACTTGCAGCCAAACTCTAGAAGGCAAAATAAATTTGTAATGCTCAAATGTAAAAAAGTATACTGCTCTACTTTTTTTTACATTTTCAGGTTTCAATGACACAAGTTGCCTAATTTATCCCCCTCTAAATTTCAGAATAGCATATTATTACTTTTTTATTATTCTGTAAACTTACAGATTGACAGGAAAAAAGCTGCAAAAATTATAGCTTAGTTTGCAATAATACTAGAATTATAGATATTTCCAGGTTGTTTTCAGCAGGTCCAAAAATAGTTTTATTGCAAAAATATTGTGTTAACATTAACATGTATATGATTTTTAATAGAGACCTAAAAGAATCCTTATAATTTTTCTTTTATAAAAATCGATTTAGCTTTTGTTTGGAAGCACACAAGTGCAAAAGTTCAAGGGGAGTAATGAAATTATTTCCAGTAGTACTATATATTACAGTAAACATTAGTTTGGCTACAAAATAAAACTGTTATCATAACCTTTCATCAACTTTTTTCACCAAAAAAATACAGTAATCGTAATAATAATAATAAAAACGAAGGAAATGCTAACATTTTTTATAAGTGTTCATTTGAACTCCTCCTTCTTTCATTGTACCGGATATACCAAATATATATCGACAGGAAAATACCGAGGTCAGCAGTGTCAAAAATATATTTTTCAACTGGCCTTGTTTGTACTGGGTAAAACTATACACGACATTATTATAAGATCATTATTATTTTGAAAAACGAATAATATGTGCAACTTTGAGCGTAGCATTTGACTTGCATGAAAAGTTAAGTCAAAAATAAATTGCCTATTAATACTTTTGAGCAAACACTAATTGTGGAATAACAATAGAAAAAATAAAAACGAGAAATAGGTTTGCTTACACCTAAACTCATAGAGAAACAACATAAAGGATATTAATAAGTATCTTGCATTTTTACGTACGTACGTACACAGGAAGTAGACTTATCAAAATCTGAAAGGGACTCCCACCACCACCACCACCATAGCATCTATAAAAAAGCAGCACTTGTAATATTGTCTCCTACCTCCTGTCCGCTGGTGGTGGTGGTGGTGCCTAGTGAGATTGCTTTTAGACTTAGCCTTTCCAAACACGCAAGCAAACTCTTATAAAATGGGATTTTATTCGTAAAAAATATATATAAAAGAAGAAGGCTACAAATGGCTCCAGTTGGTAGTTTGTATGGCATGCAACGTTAACACGTACTTCCAGCAACTCTCCATGAATATATAAATGGGTTGTGCGTGTCGTGTAGGAAGTCTGTGATTTTTTACCAGTCATTTTATATATAGTACTACTGCACAAACACATACCTTCATTCCATTTGGGTTTTTGGAGAAAGTGGCAGCATTTTTTTGCACTTTGAGAAAAACATCAACATTAAAAGCATCATTGTTTTCGCCCGTTTCTGTTTGCCCACACGGACAGGCCAAAAAAAGTCACATGGTTTTCTTTCACTTTGAGCAAAAGCGTGTACTACTACATTAACTTCATTTTTTTGTGGAGTAGTGAAAGTTTAGAAGCAGCTATATCGAATATATATCGATTGATTTGTACGGGACAAAAATTGTCACACACGTAATACTTTCGATCACGCCAACCACCGTAAACAGGGTGAATATGGGAGACTCCATTATGGATGAGTCACGAGTAAGTCAGGCAATAGCCAAAACCAACACCAAGTTCCCAGATACTTATTGTCTAGAACTGTCTGAAAAAAGGCAATTAAAAGTGTAAGTAGGTTGTACGTATTAGAAGGAGCCAATAATGGTCAATGCGCATTTATTGTCGGTGTGTTGAAATTCCACCCCTCTGCAGACATTACATCTTATAAACCCTTTAATTTTTATGTAGAGTTATACGAGTAGTATTTATTTTGTGTAAGCCAAGTTATAAAGCACATGCTAATGATATTATGAACCTTTTTAATCTTCTGAAAAGAGCAGTTAGTCAGAATTCAGCTTTGAGGAGATACCAGGAATACATCAACTCGAATGAAATATCGTACCGTGGTTGTGAAGTATCTTCTCCAAGAAAGTTTCTCTTTTGTAGATTGATGATAGGACCAAAGGTCAACCATCTCATCTGTAACGTGCTCATACATATAGTATGCTTATTATTATTACCGCTTGCTGCTCCACAATGCGCCGTTTACCACCTATTCCTTTTCTTCCCTATTGTTTGAATTTTCGTAGCGTTTCCTCCAGACAAAATGAATGTGACCAAAACTGACAGCTGTAGGGCTGCTCCTCTTTGCATTTTGCTGGATGGTAACTGGTACTGACTGGGGTGGATGCTCTTGTGTGGATATAGGACACTTTTTCTTTGCACCGTATACTAATATATTATATGAATGGGTGTCAAGCAGTTTACCAATGTGCTTTAATATCTCCTTCACGTATAATAATGCAGAATAGCCAGCGAGCAAAGGGAAAATAAATATTAGACTTTATTATCAATAACCTATATTTTTGCTTATATACATACTTTGTGATTCCATCATCATAGTTTTTTGCCGTTCCTTCCATTCATCCTTAGTACACCCATAACTATTAGAAATAGGAAAAGAATTTCGGGGAGCTCTCTTAGAATTATCCCGCTGCTGCTGCCCATTCTACTAGTAAGTCAACAGCAAAGCCATATTGCCTACTATATATAGTGCCTGTTATACCACCACCACAACTAATGTGAGGACCTAAAGAAAATTACTGGAAAAGGATTGAGAACTGGGTAAAATAAGGAATAAATTATGTCTGCCATTTTTCTTGTTAGTGTTCAAGAAGAGAAAGCAGAGAAAAAGTGATCGAGCATTATTGAGTAAATGAAAAAAGCGTACTGCTTGAGAGAAAACTTATGTGGTATTTTTTCTCCTCGAGCGACGACTGCTGACTTTTTCCCTCGTCCCTTTTTTTCTGCTTACTGCTACTACTACTGCCGTGTAGATGATTTTGTTTTTGAGCGATCCCATGCATTCTGTTCCTGGTAGTGTGGGGAAAATATAAAGAGAAGCCAGAAAACGTTCATGTTTTTGTGCTATTTATAGAAGGGAAATATCCACGCACGTGGGAATGAATACTGTGCTTGCATTCAGTGTTATATATTATTATTATTATTATTATTACCCATGTATAGCTGGCTAATACATTTTTTCCCTTGTTCTACACGGGAAAAGCTCGTGTTACGGTGATACATCATTTTAAGGATTATTAAACATATCAGGACCAAAAAGATGGAAAATCGATATGCATGTATTACACAGGAATATTCTCTTTTTTGCAAACTGGAGAAAAAAAGTGCTGTTCTGATAATATAGTTCTTGAACACGCCATATACATTTTAGAGAAAAATAAAATTAATGCAGAATATAGCAGCGCCATGATAGAATGCGACTGTCAACTGTCAGCAACACATTCTCATTTCCTGAATATAAGACGTTGTAATATTTCACATGGTGCTTGAAGATATGTGTAAATTAATAGCTTCCGCATGTAATTTATTTACGTTTATGAATATCTGACTGAGTGTGTGAGTGTGTGTGTGGGTAGTAAAAAAAACTCTGGGATTCTTTTTAATATTATTCATTCATTCCATTTGAAATGATTGTGTGACCTATTGGTGGAATATTGGAAATAATATTGTTGGTCCCATTGTATTTATCAGGTAGCGAAATAATATGACGTCTACATTCCCACTCACACGCATATATACAATTGGATAAGACAAGCTTTCATTTTTATCACAGCAGCCAATTAATCATAGTCGTGAAGTTTTTAATAATGTAAGGAAGGCTTTTCAATGTAGACCATTATGGTGGCTGTAAGGAATACTGCGATACGAAAAGTAAAATTGGAAGTAGTATAAACAACTGTTAATTATGTCGATAAAACGTATCGGGAAAAGCGGGGAGTTTCGAATTATTAGCCTCGTCAGTTTTGACAGGTAATCATAATGAACTGTGTGTATTTTTCGGTAGTAGGAAAGGTAATAATAAACAATTATTATTGTTTTCTCCTTTATTAGTACAAATACCAAATAGGGTAGAATACAATATTTTGTGAAAACAATTACAAAATACGTGGAATTCTTGATACTACACACAGATATTTTGTATCTGCCGCAACTTTTACAATTCAGGTTGTTTTTAATTTTGTGTCGAAACCACAACAAAAAGTTTGATTTTATATAGTGCTTTCTCTCCCATAGAGTCGGAGTCAGAAATAGATCCCCAGATAAAGTGCTTCGTAAGTGCAGCACATCATGATATTCTCATTGGCAATCTAATGTGAACTTTGGAGCTTAAACTTAATATAATACGGGAATGGAAAGAATAAACTAAATATTATGATCGTATATTTTGTGCATAATTTATTTTCATTTTTTTCAAATCTTTCCTCCTTCTTTATTTTCAGAAAGATATTGAAAGTATGTATTGCATTATGTTTTTATTATTAGATTCTATTATTTACTACTGTATTCGGGAATATGGAAAAAAAAAATTCATAATATCATAATGTTTTCATATATGTAGGTAGGGAAAGCAAGTTACTCGTCGACGGCGGTGGTGTACACGTTCTCGGCATATAATATATTTTTTTCCAGTGACATATGTTTCCTCTCTGTCTCTCCCTCTCCTGCTGCCGTGTAGTAGTAACAAGGACAAGAAACAAAACAAAAGTGGTAAAGCAACAGAGGAAAATACATGTATAGTTAAATGTTTGTGTTTGTACGCCAGACTTTCAATCTCTAATTCCAAAGGCTTGATAAATAATTCATTTTCAAATTTCATCCGCTACTTTCCCTACTTCCCTGACGCCACTACAAATACAAATCGTTTGCTTGTACTTGTAGTAGCAGTAGCACAAATGTGGCAGCACTACAAGCAGCAGTAGAAACATAGCGGCGGCGGACGGCGGACACTACACTATCTACTACTTCAACTTGAATTGCATGAATAAAATGGCTAAATTATGCAATGTAGCTTTCAAGATTCTCAGACTAGCCGTGCCACTCCAGCTTTGCGTCACTCCATTTTGTCAAACCCGCCCATTCTTTGAAAAAGGATTAGCTGGAAATGCATGTTGTTTATGTGGTTAAAAATTACTGGATGCTCTGTGTGTACTTGTCTACATTTTGACCGCTTGTCTATGTATTATGGATCGTGCGGGTGAACATTAATTTTCAGGTATATTATATATCTGTCTCTGTATTTAAGCATTTTGGTAACCTCACGTTTAAAAGAATTAACTAGTTCAAAAAAAAAAGATGAGATCTGCTCCGAGCGGGATAGTCTTGTCTTTACTTTTTTCATAATCGTTTCAACTTACAACAACCGCGACAGCAAGCGTTTTTTACGTGAAAGTTTTCCATCTATTACTATTGAAGGATTTTTCTGCTTTTTTTGGTAAAAGCGTTCAGCCAAGCATTATAGCCTGACTGTAATAGGAAAATCGAATTGAATTAAGTTAAGCACATGTACCTAGACATATTTTGTTTGAAAACTACTACAACTTTTATCCCCATTCATTGGGAAGTAGTGCCAATGTCGGTGGAAAAAAAGAAAGAAAAAATGTCAAATGGTAGACCTGTTTTTTGATGTAAAAATGTATTTGCGCCAAGAAAGTAATGTAATCTTCAGTTGGCTCGCTCGACGGTGTATAATACGTGTTCCCCTACAAGTTGTCACATTGCTTACGCCAAACTTGATAGAACGTGATAAATGGTTTAGCAAAAACAAATATTTACTTTTCTCAAGAACGCAGATAATGTGACTCTTGCCTTACATGCTTTTCCTGTGAAAACACTACAGGGTTGAAGAAGGAATGCCGTTATTTGCTCATTTTCTTACAAAAAATTAGCCACATAAAAGTAATCAAGAAATAGCAGTGCCAACGAGTACGAGACAACAGCATTCTTCTACAAGTACTGCGAAAACACTGGAAAAGAATGGATGTGAGGAGTAGGAATAAAAAAATGGCTTGTATCCAACATTCAAAAAGTTGCAGTTCCACTGTAATTTATAGCATGTAATCATATTTACGTATGCACTGACAATGAAAGAGTACGTTATAAGGGCAAAATGTCGCAAAATGGCTTTTACCGTTGCACTCCAGCTACTACAAGATAACTAATTCTTACTACTACAAATTGACAAATTAAGAGTGATCGATATGTTTTTGACAAAAAAGTTAAGTAGTACCGTCTAGACTGGACTACAAAGAATAACGCTGTGCTATTCTCATGCAAATTTTGTGCATCAGATAGGAAAACATGCAAAACCTTCCGGAAATAAAAAAATATTGCTGTAATGTCGCCTGTAATGCTGTGAATAAATTCATGAAACCAGAAAAAATCTTGTACGTATATGAGCTGTCTGCATGTCTCAACATGACAAGGTTGAAATGTTGTATCAAAAATGAAATTACATTTGGCAGGAATCTCAGCATGAAAATTTACAAAAAATATTTTTAGGCATACCAGCACACTCGTAAAGACAGGTAGTATCTGTATATCTATTTATTATACCCGACAAATTGTACAACTCAGCTTTATGAGGGATATAAAAATAAAAAGTAAAGAATCTAGCTTTTCGGCACTGTTCCAAAATATACTTTATTACTGTTTTCTCGGGAATCACGTGGTATATTGTAGCTAATTCTCTTTATGTGACGACAAGTCTTTGTATGATATCTGTGCTTATCTTTTGGGCATAAATTATTACTATTATTATTATTATTATTATTACATTACAACCAATGTTTTTCACTTCCTTTTCTTCCCATCCGCGGAAACGGATGGGGTATATTACGTTTTACATGCGGTGCTACATAAAGATAACAGACAAAAGCGTGTTGAGTGGACGGCGTACTACAGACATTGCTGTACTGTGCTCGGCTTTCTCTAATTCTGCTTCTCGCTCCAAAGTGCAAAATATTACTTGCTCACCTGGCACCTTTTCTGGCACACAGATTGCACACGATGGTTACTGGAGTTGAACTATTCACCCTGTTTGAAACGGGGAGCTTTACTAAAGCGCATTTACCTTGTCTAATAGCATAGCACATATGAGTCATCATCATAGCTTCACATTTGTATATGTCTAGGTATGTAATGCATGCAAGATATAAAGACCATCAGCGTTTCCTCTCTTTTCCAATGATAAATTTTAGGATCTACTACCACACAGTCGACTGGTTCGTGCACTTTAGGATTTCCAGGTCCATTACATTAATTTCTTGGGTGATTTATTGCCTAAGGGAGTAATGTCGACAGGTGGATGTAAGGACTGTGTGAAGAGAAAACTAGCAGTGTGGCAGTAGCAGCACTGCTTTCTCCTCGGCTTTCAGACATAAGCACTTTAATACTCTGGTGGGACCAAGAGAGAAAAGCAGCCCAGTTCACATTTTATCCACTGCTTACACAAACGGACAAATGTATTTTAGATGTGTCTTCCGGAAAATGAGAAACCGGATTTGAAAGGACAGCGAGGATAAAAAAAGGCCACTGGGTGGAAAGAGAATAGAAAATACCTAGCCAAGTAGTCAAGTTGAACAGATGCACAATAATAAAATCAAAATGCGCAGAAATGTAGGGACAACAAAGACAAACATCGTCGTCATCTTTATCATAATCAGCAGACGTGCTACTAAAAATTGGAGCCAAATTTTGTGTTTAATTCACGTTTGCATAATAATAATACTGCATTTAAAAAGTCATCGTGTCATGTTGACTGCTATATGCATGCGCATTATACAAATATTTAATATGATTTATCTACAAGATATTTAAGCGTTTCCTTTTTACCAACGCCTACACAACCATTTCAACAAAAAAAGTTGCATCCATCCAGCAAAAACGTAGACGCAATTTTCTTAATCGTATTATCTATCATTCAATCATTCATGTTCTTTCCATTTGAGTAAAACACTGAAAAGAGAAAAAAACCGAAGCAAAATATATATACTTTTCTCTCCTGCACTCATTATTTTTGTGCTTGTCTATAAAAAAATACGAGAAACAGTCAAGTAGTCAGTCAAACTGTTTCATTTGTGGACACAAAAGTCCACAAGCAAAGCATAATTCTGGTGTTTGTAAATGGATTTGTAATGTATTCATTTTATCCATAGGTAGTATAAAAAATACGATGAGTGCACATAATAATAATATATTTTTCCTATTCTACAGGGCTTGTTGTCCCGTACAATTATGTGTGTGTGTGCGGCGAAGCAATATCATTCAAGCTGGAAGCTCAATGGGTAGAAATATCTCAACTAATCTTCCACTGTCGAACCGAGAAAGCCAAAAAGCGCTCACCATCCATCCATCCATCTACCACGACTACTGTACAAATACACAACACACACACACACTAATGTTATTGGTTTGAGCTTGAAGAAGAAAATTATTATTTTTTTACTACGTACTGCAGCAAGTAGAAATAATGCGATAAATTTTTTGTAGGGATATGTGTATGTGGTTGTCTAAATATACTTTCTCTTCGACACACTGAATTTTCTGACTGAGTGAAATAGTGAAATGCTCCAAATCATAACATACCAACCAACCAACCAACATCTATTCATTCATTTCCCCTTCCATTGCATTATTGTTGCGAGCTCCCATTTCCCCTGTTGTGCATATTTGCAAACGTTGATTTTTTCGCTTGTTATACTACTCATATGCTTCTACTACTACTGGTACTGATTTTTTTGGTGAAAGTTGCTATCAAATGTTGATACTTGTACAGTTTGTTTCTTTTGTATACGGCATCATATCACACACATGCACCTACATGAACAATTTATAATAATAATAATAATTTCGGTGGGGAAATTTTTATATTTGTGAGTGTTACTGGAAGTAACTCTTGATAAAATGAGTAAACGTGAAAGGATAGGCACTTTGTTATTGTACGAAAAATAAGAGAAAAAGTTATTTTTTAAGGTTTAACAAAAATATACATACTCATATCTACGTGCAATAAAAAAAGTATGTATGCGGCAGCTAATAATCTACGTTACATTAGTCAGCAGTGGAAAGGGTAAAAAAAGAGCAAGAAAAATTATTTCCTGTAAATTTGACATTTATGGATTTCGTGTTTGTGTGTGTCAGTGCGGTCCGGTGGTGGTGTGGTGTGCCAAAAGCATCATGATGATGATGTGTGTGTACTATGATGTAGGGGATTTGTACAAATGGACATTTTATGTGCCCAGTGCAAATTTGCTGAATTGAGAACAAATAAAATACATAAAATAAAAGCTATTTGATTTTTTTTTTCAGAAACGCCCAACCACTTGGAGCTATAAATACAAGTGGAAAATGTGTTGATTTATCAATGTTCAATACGGAAGGGAGAAAAATTTGTTGATTTCTTTTTGCAATGTTCAAAAGCTTCGGGCCCCCCGAATTTCGAAGCACAACCATTTTGCCAAATATTTCTCGTAATCGTTTTCCATCATCGTCATCATCGTACCTATATCATTTCAGCATGAGCGAATAAGGAGAAAAAATTAAAAAGGCTATTAACACAGGTGGGCAAGTAGTATTGTCAACTTCAACAACAGCAAATGTTGTAGTTCATGAGAAGCCAACCGGAAAAAAATCGATACCACACAGAAGAGCCGGACTGCTTTGTATTAGTTGTAATTATTGCTATCTCAAAGTAGAAATGTGTATACTTGACAGGTGACTTTATATTGTATTATTATTATTATTATTATGTGTCCATAATTACTTCCCAGTCAATAAGTTTATTATATTATATCGTGCATGTGTGAAATCAAGCAAGCTATATAATAACATTTTGAAAAGAAAGCGGATTTACCCATCATGTATTTGTATAAATAGCTACTATAGTATACTTATTATTTTTAGCCAGTTATTTTTACCTTTTAAGCACATAATAAAAATAATTACATACGAATGTATATTGGTTTCTCTGTGATAATGTTGATGGTCTTATTTTGGCAGCTGCCATATAAATGAATATCCTCAAATATTTATATTTACAATATCATCATCAACTACTACTACCACTTTCAGTTGAGTTGAGACAGCTGGAGATTTGTACTGTACAAATGTTAGTAGTATATTATGTGGAAAAACATTTAATTAGCTTTTCTCTAGTTTCGGGATTTGACGCTGCCTGATAATTACTTTTGGAAGGGGACAAAGTCATGCTAGTTATCTGCACTATTATTCGGCAAAATATTGTAGAAATCGCAGATATTGTGCCATTTATATTTTATCCTTGTGTACCAATGGCAAATTCCGCAGAAGTCGTTTGAATATATTTACAGTTTGTTGTGTGTGTAGTGTAATAATAATATAAATACATAAAGCAGCAATAATAAAACGGTTGCGGGAAAAGTCCTGGTTCTTATATAGCAGCGTTCCTACACGGAAGTATTTACAAATGAGTCAAAGCTAGAGAAAAACTATGTCATTGTGCTTGCACACAACTCTATTCGCTGTAACCATAAAAAAGAAAGAAAAAAACTGATTGCTGGGTTATGCGTGCCATCATTGGACAAACAAAACTAACGATAAGTTGACATTTGTACCACCACCAACATTTATATTTTATCCTTGTGTACCAATGGCAAATTCCGCAGAAGTCGTTTGAATATATTTACAGTTTGTTGTGTGTGTAGGGTAATATAAATACATAAAGCAGCAATAATAAAACGGTTGCGGGAAAGTCCTCGTTCTTATATAGCAGCGTCCCTACACGGAAGTACAAATGAGTCAAAGCTAGAGAAAAACTATGTCATTGTGCTTGCACACAACTCTATTCGCTGTAACCATAAAAAAGGAAGAAAAAAACTGATTGCTGGGTTATGCGTGCCATCATTGGACAAACAAAACTAACGATAAGTTGACATTTGTACCACCACCAATTGCAATTCCACAAGCACTATTTCTACTACAACGTTGTAAAATTTAGTATATGCATTTCTTATCCAACATAGTTGACGTGATTCTAATATTTATCGACGGAACTGCTTCGCTCTCTCCGGTTGCTGCTGATACTTTCACCAGCAAAGAAGAACAGTGAAAACATGCACGTGTTTTGAGAGATAGCCCAGTAATAATAATGCTCGCAAATGCACATAATGGCAATGTCCTGAACACGTCATAACAATTTATTTCACTTTTTCCTTGGACAAAAGCACGATCCCGTACATAAATGTGTATATAAATTAA